>JASDQU010735950.1:165127-197481 GCA_032191745.1 Picea mariana | reverse complement strand
CTGCAATAGTTTTCTAGTAACTTGGGTGCCTAGCATAAGACATGTTATGCATCTCTCTTAACACCACATTCTTCATCTCTTGAGAATTAGGTACATAAACTCAACCCCTGTACATGAGGATTCCATCCTCTCTTAACTCATAATCTTCAATTTCCTACTAGAAACTTCCTTGTTGTATTTTTTCTTTTGTTTTAACATAGTGTTGATCTAATTTTGCAGCTTCTAAAATTGTGTATTTTAAATCATATTCGCACATGCTAATGATTGTAGCATGCATCTGATCCACCCTTTTGTTGAGTGCATCAGCCACCTTGTTATATTTTCCTTTGATATGCTTTATCTCAAATTCATATTCACTAAGGAATTACAACCATATACTTTGTCTAGCATTCAAAGTTGGTCGTCCAATTAAATATTTCAGACCACTATGGTCTGTCCTCAGCTCAAATCGTTTTCCTATGAGATAATGCCTCCACGTATTCAAGGCATGCACTATGGCTTCCAATTCTAAATCATGAGTAGCATAGTGTTTGTCATGCTCTTTTATCTTTCTTGACTTGTAGCATATCACATGTCCATTTTGACTAAGGACTCCACTGAGTCCTTCCTTGCATGCATTAGTGCACACAATGAAATCTTCATCTGGATAAGCTATTCTTAAGATTGGTGCACTTGTCAATAAGTATTTAAAGTGTTGAAAACTTCTTTCACAATCAGCAGTCCATTCAAATCTCACCCCTTATTTTGCAAAGAAGTGATTGGGTGAGCAATCTTTGAAAAACAAACAATAAATATTATATAGTATCTTGCAAGTCCCATGAAATATCTCACCTCTAAGACATTCTTTAGTGTTAAGGTTTAAGCTATTATTAGAGTTCTTTTCATTTCACTAGATAACAATAGCATAAATAAGATCACTGAGAAATACACAATCACAAGAGACACATCATTTATCCTGGGAAACCCTCATGGGGGAGAAAACCCAGCAAAACTTCCTTAATATAGATAGCCAATACAATGCCAAGAGATAACTCAAACAAATACAGAAAGTCCTCTCCCAAGAATGTCTCTCTCTCTCTCTTCTTCCTTCTCCAACTGCAACTCCGAACTTGCTTCTTGATGAACAAGTGAGTGTGTGTCTAAATGAGGCGCTAGCCTCCTTATTTATACAATTATGGCACGTGTGGAGGTCTCTTTTCACTAGCAGGGCTGACTTATTCTTCTAGGTGGTTATAACCACCTTTAATATATATTATGGGGCCGACTTCTTATTCTGCCTATTACAATTATGTTTTGACCAATCCGCAAAAGGGGATTTGGTCATTTACAATAGCCGACATGATCAATATGCAAAAGGGGATTGATCTAATGAATAATACATCAATAATTAATTAGAATACATTTTGCAGTTACATTATTTCAACACTCCCCCTTAACAAGAAGGGTATTCTACAACAACATCGGGCGAGAGAGAGGACATCATCATCAACAGCATCAGGTGAGTGAGAGGACAACATTATCAACAACATCTTGGAACACTGACTGGCATATCTATAAATCATCGGAAGTTTTTCTCATCGGCAGCATCGTCATTCACAATGGAATGAAATCATCATCTGCATCAATATGGATTAGTATAAAACTAATACATCATCATCACCACAGCACGAGGCTGGTCAAATCATCACAGCATGAGGCTGGCACATCATCACAACACCAGGCTGGAACACTACACAGCAATTAAGATGGAATCACAACACAACAATTAAGCTGGAATCACAACACGACAATTAAGCTGGAAGCACAACACTAGGTTGGCATCTTGACACAGCAATTAAGTTGGAAGCACAACACTAGGTTGGCATCTCGACACAACAATTAAGATGGAAGTACAGCACTAGGCTGGCATATCACAACACTACTCCCCCTATCGAGGGCGGTCCTTTCGGACTATACCGAGCTTATCTTGAAAGTGCTCAAACTTTACACGAGATAGAGGCTTGGTCAACACATCAACAACCTGTTCATCTGTGCTAACATATTGGAGCTTTATGGCTCCTCTCTGCACCATGTTATGGATGTAATGGTATGGGATCTCTATGTGTTTCGACTTATCATGAAACATAGGATTCTTTGTCATCTTTATGTAGCTCTAGTTATCACATAGAATCGTGGTTGCTTCCATCTCTAGGTTGAATAGACCTATCAATAACTTTCGAAGCCATATAGCTTCACAGCTAGCAGAACACGCAGCAATGTACTCTGCTTCCGTTGTACTGAGAGCAATACTTTATTGCTTCCTACTCTGCCATGAGATCATGGTTGATCCCAAACTGAAACAGCATCCTGAAGTGCTCTTCCTGTCAGAGACACTTCCAGCCTAATCTGAATCAGTGTACCCACTCAGTGTGAAATCATGATCTCCATCATAGATGAGACCACAATCTAATGTCCCCTTAAGGTACCTCATCACATGTTTTGCAGCAACTAGGTGAACATGTCTGGTTTCTACCAAAAACTGACTCAAAGTGCTCGCGGCAAAACAAATATTTGGTCTGGTGTTCGTCAGGTACATCAACGATCCAATGATCTGTCTATACAGTGTGGCATCAATCAATTCTAACGAAGTGTCGACCAGTAGTTCAAATTCGCTTCCATGGGTGTATTCATGGACTTGCACTCTAACATGTCAAATCTCTTCAGGATTTCGACTGCATACTTCCCTTGGTTAAGGAAGATTCTCTCTCGGCTCCGCCATACCTCGAGACCTAAGAAACAATGCATTAGGCCAAGGTCTTTCATCTCAAATTCTAAAGCGAGCTTCTTCTTACATTCGGTGATGAGATTTTCTTCTCCAGTTAAGAATAAGTCATCCACATACAACAACAATATCACTGGATCATCATTCATAACCTTGAAGTAGAGGTTAGAATCCGCTTTACTCTTGGTAAAGCCCAAGCTCGTCAGAAAACTATCTATCCTTCCATACCAAGCTCTAGGAGCTTGCTTCAACCCGTACAAAGCCTTCTTCAACTTGCAGACATGAGTCTTCCTATCTTCAACTTCAAATCCTTGAGGTTGTTCTATATACACTTCTTCTTAGATGACACCATTTAGGAAAGTTGTCTTTACGTCCATCTGGTGTAACTTCCACCTCATCTTAGCTGCAAGGGATATGATGGTTTTGATCGAAGTGTATCTGGCTACATGAGCGAATGTCTCTTCATAGTCAATGCCTTCCTTTTAAGAAAAGCCACAAGCGACAAACCTTTCTTTATACGTCTCAACACTTCCATCAACATCATGTTTTATTTTGAAGAGCCATTTGGAAGATACCACATCCTTGCTCTTCGGTCTGGGAACTATTTCCCATGCATCATTTTTTATTATGGATTGGTATTCTTTTATCATGGCATCTTCCCATTCTTTCTTCTGAATGGATTCTTCAAAGCAGGTAGGATCCTTCTCTATGAGATCACACATCAAAGCCATATAACTGGAGAATGGCTTAGGTCTCTTCACCTATCTCGTGGTTCCCTTGGGAACACCATACTTCTCTCCATCTTGAATAAGATCCCTGGCCCAAGCAGGCTTTCTCTTATGGGAGATCGTCATATGAGGAGGTTCTTGAAATTATACTATGTCATGATCTTCTAGAATTTCCTCATCAGAGGAAGCTATGACTTCCCTCACTGGTTCTACAACTCTAGGAACCTCCCTCACTGATTATGAAACTCTGGGAGCTACAGGTTCCTCTTCATATACTTCTTCAAGCTGGCATATTCTTGATTTCTTGAGCGTTGCATCTTCATCAAAGGTCACATCCCTGATGATCTCAATGTGATGGTGACCTGGTATATAAATCCTGAAGGCCATGGAGGCCTCACAGTATCGCACAAATACTCCCTTCTTTTCTGAGGGGTCCATCTTGTTTCTCTTCTCTTTTGGAATATGTATGAATACTGGGCAGCCGAATATTTTGAGATGGCTAACCTCTGGTTTATTTCTGGAGAACATCTCTTCCGAGGTCTTGAACCCAAGTGCACTATGGGACAATCGGTTTTGCACATAAATTGTTGTTTTTGTTGCTTTTGCCCATAAGCACATTGGAAGATATTGATCATGGATGATGGTCTTCATTGCTTCCATTATAGTACAGTTCTTTCTTTCTACTACACCGTTTTGTTGAGGATTGTAGGGAGTGGTGAGCTCCCTCTTTATCCTGACATCTTTGCATAAGTTCACAAACTCTTTTGAGGTGTATTCTCCTCCATTATCTGACCTGAGTATCTTAATCTTTCTTTCAGAAAGATTATCTATCAAGGCTTTGAATTCCTTGAATTTACTGAATACTTCATCTTTTGATTTCAAAAAGAAAACCCAGGTCTTACTAGAATAATCATCAATAAAAGATACATAGTATACATACCCACTGATGGAGGATGATGGCATCGAGCCACATACATCTGAATGAATGAGTTCTAAGACTCCTTATGCTTTGTTGTCTCTCTTCGGAAAAGGGTTCTTGATGTTCTTCCCTTGTGCACATCCATTACACACGCCTTCATGGTCAACCTTGAGTTCTGGTAGACCTGTGACTGCTTTGCATGTGTACGGTAGTGCCTTGTAGTTGATGTGGGCTAATCTTCTATGCCATAGCTCACATGAATTCTCAATGGTGTGGGTCATGGCTGCTTCTGAGTGACCCTTTAGCTTATACAAGCCACCTTCTTCTTTCCCAATGATGATTGCTTCTTTCATGGTTTCTCCTTTAGCCCACATAAGAACTTCTCCATATATAAAGGCAACTTTGAAGCCTTTCCTTTCTAACACTGATATGGAGAGTAGGTTCTTTGTCAAACTTGGTACATATAGTATGTCCTTCATCTTCATTGAATTCCATGAGTTAAGCTTGTAGTTTGATTCTCCCACTCCCTTAATAGGGTATTGATAATCATCTCCAAGTGTAACTTTCTGAGAAAACTTCTTTTCTGAAATGCAAGAGACAATATATATTTGACCTGTCATGTGCTTGGAAGCACCACTATCAATGAGCCAAGTGTCCTCTCCAGGTGTTACCGATCCTGAGAGGGTCGAGGTTAAGACATAGTCTTTAATTTTCTCTCTTAACATCTTTGTGGGTGGCTCTTCATCTTCAGCTGCATGGGCATGGTGCCTCTTATTTTTCCTCTTGTATTCTTCTCATCTAGTTGGACAATATCTCACAATATGTCCCATCTTGTCACAATGGTAGCATTGGAAAGATAAGTAATCTCTTTTCTTTCTCTATCCTTTCTTCTGGAATCTCTTTGGTTGATATTCTTTATCACTGAATTTTTTTGGGGGTTGAGACTCTTTATGAGTTTCTTTCTGAAAGTAAGACTTCTTTCTTCCTCTTTAAGTGTGTGTGGCTAGGGCTTGATCTTCATCTCTTGATAGTAAAGCCTCTCGATTAGCTACTCTTGATTCTTCTTGAATACATTCTTCCCAAAGACTGTCAAATTTTAGTTTCTCCTTTCTTGCACAAATGGTTTGGATGAATGCATCCCAATGTCTTGAGAGACCATTAAGAGTCGTCATTATAAGTTTGTCTTCATCTATATTATCTCCGATCGCTTCTAGTTGTTCTTTGAATTGGGATATTCTGGAGAAATATTCTTGAATTGATTCTCCTCTCTGCATCCTTGTATTCTTGAGCTGAGTTCTTAGATTCATCTTTCAGTTTATGTTCTTTCCTTCATATAGTCTGTTTAAAGCATCAAACATTTCTTTCAGAGTCTTCTTTGATGACACATAAGGAATCGGGTGATCTTTGATTGAATTTTCAATGATTCTTTTGGCCCTGATCGTATCCCTTTGGTGCTTTGCTTTATCTGCAACATCATCGGGTTCTGACACTTCTTATTTGATGAATATTGCTAGGTCATTCTCTTCAAGAATGATACCAATCCTATACTTCCAAGCACGGAAGTTTTCCACACCTTCCAGCTTGTCAACAAGCTTAGTGCTTACAGACATCTTTTACCTGGAGCTAGGAAAATGTCAAAAATGAAAATGCTCAAAATTAAATTCTGAACTTACCAGGAGGTGTGCTTGGCTGAGGCGAGTAGCCTGGTGTGTTTGGATTTCAGAGAATCTAACTTTTACCCCTCCACACTTTATCTGCAGATTTCTGGACTGGTGCTTTTGATTTTCTGGTACTTCTAGTACTCTGGTACTTCTGGTACTCTGGTTTTCCGATACTTCTAGTACTTTGTGAAAAGTAGGGTTTCACTTTCCGGGAGATCTAGCCACTGAAGAGTTGCGGTCAGAATGCCAAAGTGATCCTTGAGGAAGGGCGCACTTTTCTAGATGGTTTTGGGGCTGAAATACTTCTCCAACAAAAATCCCTAATTTGCATGTACGACAACAGTGACGTTTTTCACTTTCTCTTGTGAAAGATGCTCTCTTCAACTTAGCTTTTATACCATGTTAAGATTTAAGCTATTATTAGAGTTATTTTCATTTCACTAGATAACAATAGCATAAATAGGATCATTGAGAAATACACAATCACAAGAGACACATCAATTATCCAGGGAAACCCTCATGGGGGAGAAAACCCAGCAAAACTTCCTTAATATAGATAGCCAATACAATGCCAAGAGATAACTCAAACAAATACATAAAGTCCTCTCCCAATAATGCGCCTCTCTCTCTCTTCTTCCTTCTCCAACTGTAGCTCTGAACTTGCTTCTTGATGAACAAGTGAGTGTGTGTCTAAATGAGGCGCTAGCCTCCTTATTTATACAATTATGGCACATGTGGAGGTGTCTTTTCACTGGCAGGGCCGACTTCTTCTTTTGGATGGTTATAACCGCCTTTAATATATATTCTGGGGCTGACTTCTTATTCTTCCTATTACAATTATGTTTTGACCAATTCGCAAAAGGGGATTTGGTCATTTACAATAGACGACATGATCAATCCGCAAAAGGGGATTGATCTAATGAATAATACATCAATAATAATTAGAATACTCTTTGCAGTTACATTATTTCAACATTTAGTACTAGAAACCCCTCAATGGTTCTTATCTTGTCAAGAAACATAGTTATCCCGTCCTCTGAAATGATATGGCCCAAATAATGTATCTTCTTCCAATAAAATGAGCACTTGCTCAACTTTGCATAAAGTTGATGCTCTCTTAATACTTGTAGCACCATCCTTAAGTGTTGTTCATTCTTTTCTTCAAACTTAGAGTAGATAATAATGTCATCTAGGAAGACAATGGAAAATTTATCCAAGTAATTTCTAAAAATACCATTCATCAGACACATCAAGATAGTTGGTTCATTTGACAACCCAAATGGCATCATTGTAAACTCATAATGGCCATATCATGTTCCAAGAGCATTCTTATTGATGTCTTCTTCTTTGATCCTCACTTGATGGTAGCTTGACCTAAGGTCAATCTTTGAGAGTATCTTTGCATATTTTAGCTGACCAAAAAGATCATCTATCATTGGAAAAGGATACTTGTTCTTCACATTCACCTGATTCAACTTCCTAAAGTCAATGCATAACCTCAAGGTACCATCTATCTTCTTAACAATTAATATTGGGGCACCCCAAGGTGACACACTTGGGCGTATATATCCCTTATTCAAAATCTACTCCAGTTGCATTTGTAATTCTTTCAACTATGGTGTGCTCATCCTATAAGGAGTCTTGGACACTAGAGTTGTTATAGGCATCATATTAATAGAGAAGTCAATATCTACTTTCGGTGGAAACCCTGGTATCTCTCTAAATACATCCTTGAACTCTTTCAATACTGCATAGTCTTCAATGCTTATCACTTTATCCTTAGGTTCATCTTATGTATGTACTACAAATAATTGGCATCCTTTCCTGAAGCTTTTCTTTAGTTGCAAGGCTAAAACTTCTCTGATAGTTACTACCCTTGGAATACCCTGAATTGTTCTTAAGTTTCCTTCCTCATCCAAGAAAGTATATGTTTTGTTATAACAATATTGGACAACATGATGCTTTTCCAACCAATCCATACCAATTAGGTAATCATATGAACCCAAATGTATGATATTCAAATCTGCCTTAGTGCTCATCCCATTCATTTCCATCGGACAATCCTTGACTGTCTCATTAATTCTTTTTTTAGCTCTGGTGGCTAGCTGTATCAACCAAGATTTCCCAAGTTTGCTTCTTGGCAAATGAAATATTTCCACCATCTTAGGATCGATATAACTATGTCTAGCTCTTGAATCAATCAAAATAGAAATAGGTTGGTCATTAATCTTACCTTCCACTTCAACCATATGAGATTGAAATTCAGCTTGCTTGTTGTCCAGGGATGCATAGATCCTTGGCACGATTCTTCCCATGTCCTCAATTGTATCATCTTGATGTACATTGTGAAAAATCATCACTTTTTCACCTCTATGAGGGAAATCTCTGTACATTTGATCTCCCTCACAACCCCAACATTTCATAGGCTATTGTCTTGGTATTTTTCCCAATGTTTATGACATTCTGGATTCATTTTGACTTGGTTGCCCTTGAGAATTATTTCTAAAGAATGGGGGCTTGTTCCCCTTCTTCCTTTGCTCCATATTACCCTTCTTCTTATCTTCCCAAGCCTTGTGGAATTTTGGTCTTCCTCTATATTGATCATAGAGGCACTTGGTTCTCCTTATTGATCCATCCAAAGTCTTGTGATCATCATATTGTATATTGTCACTGAATATTGATGGAAACCCACTCAGAAACCTTTGAATCTTGACATGTTCATATTTGATGAAGTCAACATACTTCAAGAGTTCTAAAAATCTCCTTTCATGCTCGTCCATGGTCATACTTCCAAGTTTGAGTTCAAAGAACTCCTTCATATTCCTATCATAACAATGCTTGGTCAAACATTTCGTCTGAAACTACTTCTTGAACTACTTTCAAGTGATCTTCTTCTCATCAATGTGTTGTACTTACACAAGCTAGTCCCACCACATTGATGCTTTTCCCTTCAGCTGGTAAATGGAAATTCTTCCTTTTTCCTACGAGGAATAATTGTTCAGCTGAAAATATCTCCTTATGTCCAACAACCAAGTCTCTTCATTCTCATCTTTCTTGTGTTCACCATCAAATGTAGGAGGTTTAATTTTGTTCATTTCTCCTTTCAACTCATCCACTCCAAACCTCCTCTTATGCTTCTTGGCAGGAGATAAGTTTAGACTAATATGTGCTCTTCTAACTAATTTCCTTAGTGATTGATGATGGTGCCTATCAACACTTCTAGATCCTTTTCTTTTATCTTGATATATGTGGCTCTTTGATTTGCTTGATTTTGTTTCATTATCCATTTTCTTCTCTATTTTGTCCAAGCTCTGCAATATCTTGATGTTAAATCCATCTTGTTGTTCTTTAGCCTTCATAAGATTGTCATTATCAACCTTATAACTTTGCACATCTCTTTGTAGACTCTTTATAGTCTCTACCAAATTCATGCTCTCCTCTTTGTCTTCTCCATGCCAATCAGATTGTGTTCCTGCATTACCCATGCCCATACCAAACAATCTGACTTCATCTTCATAGTTGTAATTTTTCCATGCATCTTCCATGCCTCTGATCTCAAATCTCTTTGTTGAATTCTACTTGGTTCTATTTGTGCTCTTCATTCTGCAAAATGTGCATATAACATAATTTCTGAGACTATAACAATTTAACGGATCCATCACTTTATGCATCATTCTACTCTTCAAATGCACCAAAAATATTATTTCTAATTTCTTGTGAATATTAATGACCCTTTTTACATTTCTGCGTGAATACATGGACTCCTCTATCCACAACCTTTCCCACAACTATGCTCATGTTCAATTTTGAGTTTTAAGCAGACATTTATTGATAGCATGGGAAAGGAAAGAAATATCCATTGGCACAAGCAACATAGCTTCAATTCTCATTGATCATTCGATCATCCCTTTGGATTTAATCTTGATCATTGGTCTATTATCACTGGCCATCGGAACGCTCCACACAACCATGATACTCAACAATCGTTCGATCTAGACGTTGGTTCAATCTCAATCATCAAAACATTTCATCCATACTTAGAAATTTTATTAAGTTTGTTGTGGGTTTACAACCCATTCTCTATTCTTGTTACTTTTTCTGCGGTCTACAAAATGCACCATCGTGTTCCGTCGTATCCATTTTGCATATATACTTAGAATTTTTCTTTAAATGTTTCATCGCGAGTCTAAAGCAATTCTCTGACTCACTTACTATCACCGCAATCCTCACATCCTATTGATTCTCCATACTTAGTATATTTTCCATACTTCACTACCTCCACGATACTTCAATACTTTGTCAATTTTCAACTTTTCACCGTGGGTTCGCAGGTCCGCAAGTTTGTGTTGTTTCTTCTAAACAAATTCGATCCTCTTCGCGCTCCACAGTGTCTTGATTCTTAGACAATTTTTGAGATCTCACCACACTCTGTGATGTCTTGACACTTATTAAAAATTTTAAACTTCACCGTGGGTCCATGGCTCCACGCTCATTTCCTTATTTCTTCACATACTCTCGAGCTTCTCCTTCCGATTGATCCATTCCTTTACTTAGTCAATTCTTGAACTCTCACCGCGGGTTTGAAGTCAAGGTTCCGCAGAACTGGTAGGCGCCCCTCCACGCGACTCCACATCACCTGCCCTCTTCCATTGTGTACCTTCCACCATGGCAGTACATCTCATTCTTCTACCATGTCAGCTGACACATGGAACCCACGTCATGTTGACATCATCGTATAGAAAAGTACCCAAAATTTTCCATTTTTTTCAAATTTCCAATTTTTTAAAATGCCCCAAATTCAAAATTCTTGGCTTGACTGCCATTGTAGTTCTATAACCAAGCTTAATACGAACAATTCCAGCTCTGTAGATGTTGATTCAACTCTTGTACATGAAATTCGACTTTTCCTCATTGAATTTCCCTTGAATTCTCACTATAGAATTGGGGCTTTTGCCCAATTTCACCATGGGCACTCTGCAATTTTTGAATATCGCTCAGTTACAGGTTGAAATTTCCCATTTTGAGATTTAGAATTGGGGATTTTTAACCCCGGTGCTGAATTTCTCCCCATGAATTCTTTCCCAATTTCATAAGGATACTTTTGTCAAACATATCAAAGACATTCTCTGAAATTTAAATTTCTGCAACTTATATCTCCAGCGTTCTGCTAGTTGGCTCGTGCAGGCTCAATATTGAATATGTGGCTATGATACCACTTTGTAATGTCCCCAACCACCCAGGTTGGGCCACACCACATAAACATTGTCTTCTATCACAATTGTGTTTTTTAATTTTTCTGAATTTCTACCTCTTACAGCTTTGTCGCGTACCCAATCACCTCGTTGAGTCTTGTTACCTATAATATTAGCTCAGATACCATTTAAATAACATAGCATGACCTGTATATGAATATAATATATGCAATGCAAGCAGTATACCAATTCATGCATAAACATATATATTTAAGCATATAGAATTGACATAAACGTATATACATTACTCAGCAGAATAATGCACATAGTAAATAACATGTAAACACATAAAAAGACACTTAACTTTTAATGGTAAATCACCAACTACTTGCAAACCTCAGACATTCCTCCCAACCATAGACTATGTTGCTCATAAAATCTCAGCAACAGGTCACCCTTGAGCTGAGGCTAGAAACTCCACCAGGGAAGGTTTTCTTAGTCAGACTAATGTCTATCCAACATAATAAATCTTAGGTTAAGGTGCCAACTGCTACAACTAGCGTACAACCTCTCATTTCTTGTAGCCTCTTCCACCCCAGGAAGTGTGCCCCTTCTCTACTCAACAATCCTTTGGTTGCCCCACATCCTTTCTGAGGCTTCAACAACATGCTAGATAGAAAGTATCAGAGCTTTGTAGTTATTGCCCAGACCACAGGGAAATCAGTTCCCAACAATTCTCCCACCTGGAGAGAATGCTCGTAGGCCTAACAACTCACTTCTTCAGACACACACGGGCTCGACAATCTGCTTCTTCAACCACCCATAGGCCTGACAACATGCTTATTCATTTCCAAGGATCTCAAAATACTCCTTCCCAACAACTCCCCAAATCTTTCTCCAAGCACAGGTACGAAAAGTGGTGATGGTCATAAGGTGCATATGGAAAGAGTCTAAAGTTCGAACAATCCCAGAATGATGGGGAAAAATGATGATGAGATCTCTAAAACTCACTAAGTCTCTAGTATAAGTATGCATGCAACATGTCAAGTGGTGCAAGAGTAACCACTTTCTCTCTCTTGGAAATTTGTCCCTCTCCGAGACTTAGGATAAAAACATGAGCATGTCAAAACTTAGGCTTGGAATCTTTAAGAAATTTTTATTATATTCCTTGGCTTATCCCCATAGCTTAAGCCCCTCGCTTAAGTCCCTTAGCCCCCTTTCCTCTAGTGGAGTTCTAGCCCCCCATACTCTTCTTGTATGGTTGGTCTGCAATAATTATGTATTTTATTAATAATATGAGGGATGCATATTACAATTATAGGCTTGTTGGTCTTTTAGCATTCTATCTCTCTAGCCTTGTAACCACATAGGAGATCTGGCCTCAAAGCATATTTACAATGGCACTCAAGCCCAAAATGTCTTGGCTCACCATCCTATATGTATATTCACAATTAGGTTCAACCTAGAGGTATTACAGGTGAGAAGAGGCGCGTGTTAGACCAATTTTTTTTCATGCACGCTAGTTATAGATCTATTAATGCACGTTGGATTGAGTTTTGTGATGCGTGCTAGAAACCAAGAACACACTGCATGCACACCGGAATCAAGAAAATAATCTTCGGGAAATCTCCCCGAATGATTACTATAGGCAGCGCGAGGGATCATGGAGCAGTAAGAAGATGAGTTGGCAAGGTAGTTGAGATTACCACAATTCTAAAGAGACTACGTGGAATGCATGCGGGTGACAGAAGCGTGCATGACTGGCATTCAACAAAGTGAGTGGAGCAGAACTAAAAGTGACTAAGCGCCAAAGCAGAGAAGGAAATAAAAGGAAGCAAGGGCGAGAAAGAAAGGGTTCGTTGTTCTATGGTCGAGATAATTAACCCTCAATTGGGAGCTGTTGTAATCATCCTTGAGATTTCTCTAAGACTATGTAGTATTGTAATGTCTCTGGTTGTAAGTCTGAGTCATTCATATCTATAGAGTCTAAAGAATGTGCTTGGCATTGTGTGATACAATACTAGGAAAGTGTATGAGAGAAAAAGGGTCTGTTGTTGTTAACTGATGAATTGCTTAATGTATGTTTGTGATGGTTAAATAAATATAATAAAGCTACAATGATTTATGTTCTATGTTGTATTGTTCTTATGTCAGATGAATGCCTGTGTTGATGTTGCATGATGTTAATAATTAAGTGTAAATCAATGGAAAGTATGAATGTTGAACCAAATGGATTCAAGTGTCTGTAACCCTTTATCACCGACACAAAACCAAATGGTTTATGTGATTCTCATGGTGTCTCAGGTGAGACCTTCTTCAACCTTGGTTGAAGATTGATATGTTGACACCTTGGGGTTTTTGTTGGTCGAATCTGGAATAACCTTGGGTCTTAACCCCCCAATCTTAAGAAGGATGTGTGCAAGCGTGAAGTGAGCCAAGTTTGAGAATAGAATGAGATACAAATGAAAATATAACAGAGAACACATAAATACAGTGAAACCCAACTTCTATTAATGAATAACATAATATTGCAGAACACAAATTGCCTAGAATGGTGGTAGCTTATCTCTGAAGAGAAAGAGATGTTGGCTACACCCATTTGCATTAAGCATTACATCACACTCCATTGCATGCTCAAAGGACCTCCTTCACCTCGATTATAAATGAGAGAGTGAAAGGAGAATAATTCTAAATATGCTTGTGGGATAAATTGGTCTAGGTTTATAAAATTCCATAGGCATGTAAAACACTAGGACCTCTCAGGAGGTCACCCATCCCAATACTACTTTAGCCCAAGTGTGCTGAAATATGGAGTTCTAACGGGATCTGATGCATTGACATTGTAGGAATGTACATAACATCATTAGGCAATCATTACATGATGGTTGTAGTTAGCAAATGGATATTCCCCATCAAAAGGGTGAATATCATGGTTTATCAAAACCACATGCTCAAAAACGTTGATTCAATAGAAAAGCTGGATGGCCACTGATATCCACTTGGATCAAGGAGATATACACCATATTTCATTGAAATTTACTTTCATTGTAACACTTGAAGACTTATAAATTTTCAGAAAACTTGACATGTCGCATCTCTTGAATTTTTCGTTCTCACGGCCTATCGTACTAGAAATTTTTTCTCTTACGATACATCATGATGCTCAAAATTTTCCAAGGCCATGACATATCGCATGGAAAATAACTTTCATTGTGACGTATGGAATCTATCAAAATTTTCCTCTTTCATGGCATATCACACTAGAAAATGTTTTTCTTCCAGACACATCGCAACTCGCCAAGTATTGAAGTTCGGTGACAACCCTTCTCTACTTGTCTTGGAAACTTTTCAAAGATGTGACATATCATGAACTTAGGAACTTTCCTCAAGTCATGGAATTGACATTTATCACACCTCACTAAATTTTCCATGCACATGAAACTCAAATTTGACAGTTCATGCGACACGTTTTTAAAAAGTTAAAAAAGGTCGAAAGGGGGTCACACTTTCAATTATAAAACAAACAATGGCCCATTTTCTTTTAATCATTTCTTTCTGTCGTTTGTCACTTTCTCTCCTTAAGTGCATTGAACCCATTGAATGCATGGAAATTGGAATCCACTGAGCAATTTGTTGTACGAATCCTCAACATGTCCCCTAAATCATTTACCTCAAGGTATGTACTCCCTCCCAACATGGTTTTGGTATATTCTTTTCAAATTTGCAATTTCAAATTATTTAAAAGGAGAAGGGATCTACCCTGACCAAATGCCCTTCCACCACTTGGCCCTAGGATTCCTCAAACAACCAAAGAAATGGATTGAATGAAAACCCCCATGCATTCACTGGCCCAATTTCCTTTATGGCCTCCTTATCAACAAAACCCTCATTTTCCAACCAAAGGAACCCGGTTCTTGTACATACCAAAAGGATAAATCATCAACTTTTCATCGATATTTTCTCTTGTTCTTTTCCATATAGACTCGCCACATCCAAATTTTGACTAATTCTTGACCTCGACCCAAGTTCGAATCCACTCACCACTTTCCATAGAAATTTCACAACAACAATTTCCCTACAAGGTGGATGCAATCACAATAATGCCTACCTGCATATCAAGTAGGGAGCCCTCCTTCCTACACAGCTTGCATTCCAAATATTTTCCATTGTTTTGAGAACAAATCCACATCACACACCTTGTGTACGGGTTGTTATAATCAATGCATTGTGATATCCTAGATATTTCAAATGATATCACTTCCTGGGACATCTTAAATATCACTAGGGACATTTCCCGCACCAAGGAGATGAACCCTTAGTCAACCCGTCGGTCACTGGGAGCTTTTCAACACTCATACCCAAAAGCAGTTCCTAATTCATTAACTAATATTATCGATGAAGGGTGAAATAGGCAGGTTATTGGACCCTTATTTCGCTCTATAAGAAAGAGAAATAGAGCAAGTGTCAGTTTGAAAGGAAGGGGGCCAACTTTATTTTCTAACTAAAACCCTACAAAGAGAAAATTTACTTCTTTTTTTTCTAGCCCGAATCCAGTGCAAAGAAACCATCGCCTGTCACAAGCTAAGAATGATACAAGTTTTGGAAGGGATTCACTGAAAACGACCAACATTGGAAGATAGGAATATGTGTACCCCATGTTAATTGTTTACACACAAACATTTGTTTTCCTTTTGAAACTAACATTATTGATGTTTGATGTTGTTAACATGGATGAGTTGCAGGATCATGACCATGGCTTCCAAGAAGTCCCAAAAGTAGAAAAATATCATCATTGAATTAAACTTGGACTGTGAGGAGGAGACGGAGATAGATGTTGGCACCCCAGGACCAACATATGTTGATACAAAATTCTACATGGAGACCAACATAGTCTTCAGGTGGGAGGATCTATACCAAAAGTTTCACAAGGAGACATATCCAGAAATGTGACTCCTCCCTAGAGAAATCAATCTAGATGGAGGAGTGTACTAGTTTATCAAGAATTCTCAGTTGCATAAAGCAACCACACAACCTACCATATTTCCTTGCACAAAGACCATTTTTCGGCTCATAATTTGGGTTGATGTTTACAATAGGATTATCTAAGACACATGTGGGAAATCCATCGCTTCATTCCATACTTCTGCCTTGGATATATATTATAAATTCCCCACATTAGAGTTCAATCTTACCAACAATTGGATGTTGCAATTCGCCTTGAATTGGAGAGAGGTAGTGAAGAGTTGGTGGGTACCTCGAAAATTATTCAAAGACAGAAGAACAATGACTTACCCAATGAACCTATTGAGGACTCCTTATAGGATTGCAGTAGCTCTCTTCAACGGGTTGTATGGTGCAAAAGATGCCACTAAATTTAATGAATCATGGGTGCCATTGATATACACAGTCAACAAGACATAATTTGTGTTCAATTGGGGAGCCATCCTCTCCACTACCTTGGAATAGGCCATCTTCACAGCCAAGCACATAGCTCTTAGAAAACACCCAACCTTCTACATGGCCTCTTACCTGATATACATTGTTTGTATGATTAACTCCCTCTTACCTTATATACATTGTTTGTATGATTAACTCCTTCCTAGGTATGGGATGACAGTGAAAATCTAGTGACCCACGTATATTGCTAGGATTTATGGGAACACAAGTATCAGATCCACTACCCCAAGATATGTGAACAATTCTTAATTCCATTGTATCAATTGTTATTCTGTGTGCCAACTCATTGTATGTTAGATAAATCAATGTGGGTGGTTAGCGGGGTAGGTGGTTGGTACGTCACAGAAAAGGGGACATCTATTAGAGTTTTCAAAACCACAAAAGCTCCTCATTTACTCCCCATATTCATACCATACATGTTATCTCTCCAAGAAATTTCCTATCAAACACTCGTCTATGGAGTTGGAGTGGCTTTGATCTGAGATAAGAAATCTCCTTAGCCCTCAATGTCCTTATATGTAGGGTCCTACAGTTTAATAAAAGTAGACATCCTGAAAACCTTCCAT
Organism: Picea mariana; assembly: GCA_032191745.1. Taxonomy (NCBI): domain Eukaryota; kingdom Viridiplantae; phylum Streptophyta; class Pinopsida; order Pinales; family Pinaceae; genus Picea; species Picea mariana. The sequence goes on along the minus strand of JASDQU010735950.1, from coordinate 180,197 downwards.
TTTGGGGAGGAAAGATTATGACGACGTGACCCACTGGATGTCATCGGTCAACATTGTAGGGCCTGCAAATATAGGTGGCCATACCGAAATGAGGTATGGCAAGAAGAAGAGATCTACATGAGAGCTATATCCTTTGATTAAGTCCTTTTCATAATTGGGAGTGGATTTAAGCCCAAAAGAGACAAACTATATAAAGAGTGCCTTGAAAGAGAAAGGTTAGAAAAGGAAGTTGCAACCAAGGCAGTAGCATAAAAGGAAAGATTGGAGAAGGAGGTTGAAGCACTGAGACTTCAGTAGGCACAAGAGAAGGAGAAAACAAAACAAAAGGCCGAAGCATTGAAGCTTCATTAGGAAGAAGTAGAAAACTAGAGACAGGAGGAAGAGGAAAGGAAGAAAATGGAGGAGCAAGAAGAGAAGTTGAAACAAGAAGAAGAAGAAAGACTATGGAAAGAAGAGGAAGAGGAAAGGAAGAAAATGGAGGAGCAATAAGAGAAGTTGAAACAAGAAGAAGAAGAAAGACTATGGAAAGAAGAGGAAGACAAAAAGAAATAATGGGAGGCACAAGACACAAACCCAATGGACTCTATCCATTTTTATGCTTCCATTAGCACTCGAGGAACCACCCTTATAGGAGGCCATTTCCCACTTGAAGAGCTTAGATTGGGTGAATTCACCCCTTCTAAATTTGATAGAGTGGCTAGAGTAGACTCGTTTTTTTTACAAGGCAATGGGGGAGATCATAAAACAATCCCATAAGAATTTGAATTTACTAGGAGGGCTAGTGCTCATGGTAACTACAAAAAACCCCACTTGTAGAAAACACTAGAAGGGATCGTATAGCCATGGCCTTAGCTAGAGTAGTGTTTTCACAAGCCTTAGATCAAAATATTAGAAACATAGCTTGGGAAATTGAAGAGTATAAGGAAAGGATCCAAGACCTGGAACAGGGAGTAAAACACTTCAAGGTTGATTGGAATAGTGTCATAGAGTTGAAAGCCTATGCCTTTGAATTACAAGAGGAGCTAGGGATGACACTAAGACAGATGTACACCAGTCTAAAAGAATTCCAAGATTTATCTACACAATTGCTTGCATTGCTAGATATAGTCAAGGAAAAGAAAGTGTTGTTTTATGGAGTCCAACTAGCTATGGATGAATTGAAGAAGTGGCAATAAGAAGATCAAAACATGCCTCAAGACTTGCCTAAGATGGCAGAAATGGAGAACTATCTCAATTATGTAGTACCAGCTAATTGTCGAAAAGTAGGCACAATACTTGAAAAAGATATATCTACATCAATCAACGATTACAAATGGCTACACACAGTTAGTGGAAATATGATTGAATGAAGTCAGTTACCCCAGCTTAGAGATATGGGTGCACCAAGGCCCATAGAACAAATTTTGGTGGAGTTAGAAGGCCACATCAACTCAAGAGGGATTGTAATTAGCATGGTCACTCGAGTCACTAAAGATGTATTAAAAGAGCATATAATTGGACCATTTAGAGATATAAATTTTATCAATTCCTTTTTTAGTATACTTAAAAGAGAGATGGACCCCATGATCAAAGATGCAACAACATACAAAGTCTCTCTAGAACAACTTATCTTTAGGTGAGTGTTCGGAATCTCTTCTCAACATGAGGTTTGTGTGGTCTATACTAAAAGACAAAGAACGGGGTCGATTGTAATTTCTTACAAATAATGTATAGTTTTATAAGGTTTTAGGAAAAAGACAAAATAGGGGAAGTCAAAGGCTTGTAACTATGAAAGGGAATGCAAGAAGTCCCAAAAAGCAGTTGCAACCTATAGACTATATATGTCCAAGAGCACCTTGTATCAGGGGCTCTTTCTTTTTTGTCATTTTGAGAACTATTTTCAGACATTTTAATGAGGAGAGGCCCTTATGACCATTTTTTTAGGAGGATAAAATAGTGTTGTGTGATGGATTCTCTGTGAACTACTTCCAGTGTTAGTACTACCATTTACACCATTATAAGGCTATATTGTTCATGTGTTGATTGTTCTTCAATGAATTTTATGGCTTTACATTTAAGTTGCTTTTATGATATTCATTGTTCTGAGATGGTATATAGATGGTTGTGAATAATTCATTATTGCAGACTATTATGTTTACACTTATCTTTCACGTTTGTGTGTTTCTATTTTTCCCTAACAACTCCCTGTTTCGGAAGTACCAATAGGAATTTGTAATCAATCTTCTATCTACTTAAAGAGTTTTGTTTATAGCTAGGATAGGTTAGAATAACTTACTTTTTTCACTTAGAGTAATTGCATATTGCACACTACATATCGCATTTCCATTTCCAACCCCACTCATTTTTAGTAATGGTTGTCGGGCCAAAATCTGGATGGGTCTCCTATCCCAAACGATATGAAGTTTAATTGAGACTTTATACTGGGGACCACCATTGTCTGTTTAAGGGGCACTTTTCCCACATCAACAGAAAGCCACTACCCTAAGGTTATGGAGCGTCAAGAGAAATGTAACCTCAAGGTTATAAATATCCTAAAAATTATAAACCCAAGGTTGCAAGAGAAAATTGTGAAATCTAGAACTCATGAAAGCTAAACAATCACATCTTTTTAATGAAGAACCAAACTATCAAGACATTTTTTAGCATTTAACTTTTTGGATTGATAAATAAATTCAAATATAGTGACAAAACACACACAGATAGATAGATAGATATATAGATATAGTTTGTTTGTTTTTAACTTCAATATTTAATTTGATATTAATTTATTTTATGTTGTATTTTTAATATGGTTAAATATGAGTAATAATTTGATGTTAAAAAATTTATATAGGTTGAAATTTGAATTATTAACATGATGATGTTAACCATTACATTATAATTTAATACATATTATTTTAATATGATTAATTTATAATAAAAAATATATATTATATTTAAATGAACAATAAAAAGGAAACTAAAAAGCCTTTTTATTTTTATGTGAAAGCAATTTAATCCATATTGTGATTATGATTTTTAATAGTTTTGTAGAATTTTGAGAAAACATTAGTGTGTTAGTTTTTTTTATTTTTAAATAATTATGATTTAGTTTTTGTTAGCTTTTTTTTATGAATGTAGAGTGATTTATTATTGTTATTTAAGGAAAACTATGTCACTTTGTATAATTCGTTGGTGGTTTGTAAGGAGGTAGACTTTCACTATTGCTCAAATGCTTTTGAGCTTTTTTCTTTCCCAAGAAAAATTGACTCGAATTTATATAAGTATAAACTCATTTACAATAATAGCCAAACGACTGTGGCTAGTTCATGCTCAAAAGACCATGATCTGAACAAATATACAAGGAACACAATGCTGTCCAGGGCCGACAGAGAAAGAAAAGCGTATCCATAACACCACCGGCAAGGCAAAAAACAGATCAATGAGATCGCCCCCAAGAGCTGATAAAAAACAGTAAGACTCATCCAGCCTTCCTCGCCACTCAATCGATCAGTGATGAAGCAAAATACCCAGGCCCACAGCGTTGAACCCATGCCAAAATTAAACTAATCTTCAGGATTCGAAAAGATTTAAGGAAGAGATCGAACTCTCCAGGCCTCCCTCGCAGTGGTAGAGATAAAGTCTGTCAGCCACTTCAGTTAGAGCCCGCTTGGAGAGAGCATCAGCCTCCGAGTTGTGCGCTCTGGGGAGATGTCGGACAGAGATATCGGAGAAATGGTTAGCCAGCTGCTGGGTTTTAAGCTTCCATCCTTCCACATGGATGGAATGGAGATTACAATTTCCATTAAACCAATCTACGATAACTTTCGAGTCACCTAGAATGCAGAGGTGGTTTAGGGACCAGTAGAAGGCCAGCGTGAGTGTAGTCCATAAGCCTAACAGCTCCGCTTTTGTGTTGGAACCCACACCACAATTCAGAAACCACTTCGTAATCCTTGCCAGATGAAATTTGAAAGTGCCTCCAGCACCACAGCAAAAGCCAGAAGACAGAGCCGCACCATCAAAACAAGCCATTGAGTGCCCAAGAGGCAAATTTAAAAACATCGCTTTGGGAGGGAGAATCTTGGTAGAAGATTGCTGCCAGTGAAAAGAAGCCAAAATTTTGTAGAAGACAGCCTGCACAGAAGGGGTGGAGTCCTCAAAGAGGGCCTTGTTTCTTTCTAGCCAGAGCTGCCAGCACACTGTAACAGCCAAAGAAGAAGGCGATGCTTGGTTAGAAAACTAGGTGGAGAGACAATATGTTATGGAGGCACCCGACCAGAACAGAGGAAGGGAGAAATGCAACAAAACTTATTTCCATAAGTCTTGTGCAAAACTACAGTGAATCAACAAATGATGGACGTCCTCCGAGGCCCGGCTGCATAGAACACAAAATCCAGGACCCTGCCATCCTTTCCTACAGAGCACCTCCCAGGTAAGGATTTTCTCATTTGCACAGAGCCAAATAAAAAGTTTAAGCTTGAGAGGGAGAGGCCGAGTCCACAGCCGACGGAGCCACTGCGGATAAGCATCTGAGTCGTTGACCCGCAGGAGAGCCGTGTAGACATTACTGGCACTGACCTTGCCGGAACCATCACCCCCAACCCAGTAAAGAGAATCCCGCTCAGCGGAGAGAGAAAGACCAATACACTTAAGAGCTGCCATAAAGGAACCCCATTCCGAGGCCATCGGACCGCTGAGAGACAAGTCGCTACTCTGGAGCCACTGATCGGGAAGAGGGAAGGCACCGGACTCTTGTTTCAAATGAGCCAGAGTACAAAAGTTTAAAGAGAGCAAATGAGATGTGAGCTGCAAGGAGAGGATCGACTAGTCTTCTAAACCCACAATTTTATCACGACCAATTTTTATTTCTTCACCCGAACCTGGCCTCCAACGAAGCCAATGGAGGATCACCTGAGAGGAAGAGACCAAGCCCCTCCAGAAGGGAGAAGCCCACTTCTGAACAAGTCGAGTCTTACGCAACCAAGCAGGAAGGGGTAAAGCACCAAGATACTTGTCCCTGATGACTCTATGCCAAATGCTATCAAAAGAGACCGCTCTCCAAAAAGAACAAACCAGTAAAGCCGAGTTGAAGATGGAAAGGTTCTTTAGACCCCAGCCCCCCATCTTTTTGGGCTTTGAGAGAGTCTGCCAGTTGCAAAGGTGGAAGCGTCGATTACCTGCACTGTCATTCCAAAGAAAATTGAAGGAGAGTCTGCGGAGAAAAGTGATGATTCTAGCGGGAATCCGTTCCAGAAGCATCCAAAAAACAGCCAGACTTTGAAGCACAGACCTGACCAGGATTAGACGTCCCCCCAGGGACAACCATTTATTGCACCAGAAACCAATTTTCTTCTCAAAGGATGCAACCAGCCAGTTCCAGTCAGTTGGGGAGGAAGCACCCGGTTTTAGATGGTACCCTAGGTACTGGAAACCAGAATTTAAATCAACAAAAGAGAAAGGGAAGAAGACTTTGTAGAGGGAGAGATCAGCCTTTGTTAAACCCCAATAGTGAGCAATAGACTTTGAAAAGTTTATGGACAGCTCTGAAGCTGAACATAAGAGCTGAAGGATGTCCATGAGCGCGAGCCATTCCGCTAAATCTGCTTTGGATAATAAAAGGATATCGTCCACAAACATCAGGTGCACCATTCTGATGTGATTGGAAACCTTGATACCTGTGAAACGGTGTTCAGAGCAGCCTTTAGAGAGGAGGAGGCTAAGGGCTTCCATAGCCAGAATAAAAAGGTAGGGAGAAAGTGGACATCCCTGGCAGAGCCCCCTTTCGCTTTTAAAAAAACTAGACACCTCCCTGTTAACCAGCACTGCAAAATTTTCACTTGTAATGCAGGACATAATCCAGTTTGGGAACTGATCACCAAAGCCAACCGAGAGGAGGACTAGTCTTAGAAAATCCCAGTCTAAGATGTCAAACGCCTTCTTGAGGTCAAGTTTCATGACCAACGCCTTTTGTTTTTTTTGAATGATGCTGTGAATGCACTCGTGAGCAACACCAATGGCATCTTGAATCCGTCTTCCCTTTAGAAACCCAAGTTGTTCAACTGAGAGACTTGTTTCCAAAACCGGTTTAATCCGGTTGGAGATTACTTTTGAAATAAGCTTGTAGACTAGGTTACAAAGGGAGATCGGTCTGAAATCGTTGAAGGTAGAAGAACAATTTTCTTTTGGAATTAAGACCAGGAAGGTAGAATTAAGACTACTGGAGATTTTACCTTTGATACGAGAATCCTCCACCATCTGAAGTAGATCAGGGCCAACGAGATCAAAAAAGTGGGAGAAAAATTCAGCCATCCAGCCGTCTGGGCCTGGACTCCTCTCCTTTTTGAAAAGAAACAAGATATTCTGTAGTTCTTGCAAAGTGACGGGTTTGAACAGTTCGGCTGCTTCAGACTGTGTAACGAAATTAGAGAAAAGGCTGGCTGTAGAGACTTTGTTCGGCAGGCTGAGTCCACCATCGGATTTAAAGAGGTGCTCAAAGTATGCGGCCGCTTCCTTTTTAATTGCCTCTTGCCCACGGATTGTCCCATTGTTTTCGCTATCAATGGACCAAATTAATTTCTTGTTCCGATTGTGGCTAGCGACTCTATGGAAAAAATTAGTATTTGAGTCACCCCACTTGAGCCAGGTCGCACGGCTCCTGAGCCTCCAGCACTTTTCATCATTCTGTAATAGAGCCGCTCTGGAACTCTCCAACTCAGTTAATGAAGTCGCATCCTCTACAGAAAGAGCTGCAGAGGTAGACTTTACGATGAGATGGGTGATCTCATTCTCCAATCTAAACAGCGATGAATCTTCCGAAGCCTTCTTACGTTTGTACCAAGCCTTGGTATGCTCTTTAAGAGCTTTCAATTTCAGGATGACTCTCAGCTGGGGACTGGCCTCACTCTGAAAATGTGGATCAGTCCAGACCGAATGTACCAGGGCTGTGTAATCGACTGAAGCGGACCGGTGGTGGCTAAATTTGAAGGGGAAAGGCTTGAGCCTGAAGGGAAGATTCAAGTTGAGGAGGATGGGCGCATGATCGGAGATGAAGGGGAGCTCGACCCAAGAGGTAGGGAAAACGGTGGAAGAGAAGAAGCTCTCGAAGATTAAGAAACGATCAAGTCGTCTGGCTATGGCCTCTGAGCTCCTTCTTCCATTACGCCAGGTAGGAACAAGTCTAGCCAGCAAGATATTAATGAGATTCATAGACTGAAAGAGGTCTCTGTAAAGATTAGAACCAAAGCCAGACAGTGAAGCCGCTCCCCAATGTTCATCGGAAGAAAGGGTGAGGTTGAGGTCGCCTCCCAGGATGAGGCGTGGAAGGGAGAGAATGCCACTATTTGCAAGGTGAGTCCAAAAAGAAGATTTATCCTGACAAGGACCATAGACATTAAGGAGCGCCAGTTCCTGATTTGTAGCGAAACAACTGCCTAAGCACAAAATACCTCCGCAGGTCAAGAAGGGCTTCAGATCGAAGAGCGTTGGATCCCAGGCCACCAGCAAGCCACCAGAGTTGCCGATGGAACTTAACGGCACTGAGAGCCAAAGAGGGCGAAATAGATGCAAGAAATCTCTGGAAGAATGATCAACTGCAAGGGTTTCCTGTAAAAAAATAACATCTGGCTTGGAATGCTCGAGCAGTCTGCGGAAGGAGGCAGCCTTGAGAGTGCCTCCGATCCCTCTAATGTTGAAAGTGCCTTGAAATGCTTTTGAGCTTGGGGCCATTAACTTGTTTCCTTACGTCCAAAAAAGATGACATCCTAATCAATTATAAATAATTTTAAATCATAATCCAAAACTAAAAAATAACTTTAACCTAAATAATATGTGCCAAAAAACTAATATCTCTTATAATTATTATTAAGTTATATATATATATATATATATATATATATATATATATAACATCTAACTTTTACTCTATATATTAAACCAATTATTATTCAAATTACAAATTATAATCTAGTTATTAAAACCTTTCTTAAATATTCTTATGGATTAAATATAAAATCCATTTAATTTAAAATAAAATGGTGGACCATACTTTTCCATATAATGAACATTTATGATTTTTTGGATAAGGGACTATGACATTAAACTTCCTTACGTGTAGATAATTTAACGTAATTTAAAATTAAATTAAATTATAGACCATACCTTTTCATATCATGAACATATAGATTTTTTTGGATAAAGAACAATGACATTAAACTTCCTTATGTGTAGATGGTTTGGTTGGGTGCGTTAATGTAGTAATAAAGGTAGAATGAATTAATGTTTTGTTTTTAAAGTCATTTTAATATCTTTTCTTTTTCTTTTTAAATATATTTTATATTTATTATGGGATTTGATATATCGGTATTTAAAGGTTTTAACATGTGATGAAATTTATGATGATAAGAATGATATCTATTATTAAAATATTGTTAGAATTGTTGTAAAATCAAGATTAATGGGTCACCTCTTCTCTAATAGTATTTTATATGATCAATTTCATGATTACATGTATAATAATAAAAAAATTAAATGAATTAAAGATTTTTTATAATATTTTTGATGATTATAAAAGTTTTTTTTATTTAAGTTTTTTTAAATATTTAATTATAGGTTATTTTTTATAATTTTTTTAGATTTTTTTTATTAATGAATATTTTTATTTTTATTTAATAAGCTTGTTTTTCTTCAATTTGGTGGAAATAATATGGGTAGATAATTTACAACATTCAAATCAAAGTCCCTTTCGTCAAATAATACGTAGGTAGGGTCACAAATATTAGGATGGTTTGAGGCTATTAAAGTTAATTTTAGGGCTTTACATGTGTTCCCTACTATTTGTGTTTGGATTTTTTGCAACATATGTGATGGAACTAATGATGAGGCCACACAACTACTTGAGAGGATATGAGGAGGTTATTTATTATGTTAGAGTTGTTAGGACTTGTACCTGGACCCATTGCATTCACAAGCATAGGTGCACAACAAGTGCGAACACAAAAATAAGTGTCACTGGAGAGCTTGGAACACTGCTAGGAGCATTAGAAACACTCCACTTTCACCAACCTAACAAGCGACCATTGACTTTTATTGGAATTTGATCTCTAAGATTACTTTGTTTATGCACATTTGAATTGTGTGGCCCATTTTTTGTGCCTCTTCCCTTGATTGAGAGGGAATGATAATTACACCAAGAAACACATTATCATGGACCTAAGAGTCTTGCCTGAAATTTTTCTTTTTGTCATCTCTGGTCATGTGGCACTATCTTGCCTCAACCATAGGAGCTTGACCAACTTGCACTTACTACAACCAAACTATGCCTTTTCACTCGAGGTCTACCTATAACTATGCCTTAAGCTACAATTTGTAAGATATGAAACCATGTTCAACACAACCAAGTTCTTCTAAGAATATGCACATGTCCAACCATGGCCTTAAAGCATCCTAGAAATACTTTTGCACTTGGCTAATTATTCAACAATACGTAGCCAAATAATGCATCTCAAGGAACAATGACACTTATACAAGCAAAGAGTCCACAACAAAGATGTTTGGGTAGCACCCGAGGTGGATGCCTTAACTTTATTTATATGAATAATGTTACAATAATATAACAAGAGAGCACATCCAACTACCTATCACGTTTTTACATAATACAAATATCCAACGCAAAACGGCCTACAACACTTGTCAATCTATCCCCTAAAACATCTCTAGGCCTGCCTCCTATAGGTATTGTCTCTTCAATAATTCCTTCAGTTAATTCCAAGTAGTCTATTTCCTAAACCCAAAATTTGCATTATCAGAAAACTCCTTGTTCATATTTTCTCCACATGATGAATGACTTTGCACACTTGTGGTGTCCTCTTCATATAGTGGGTGTACTTTGCCTTTTTCTAAGGTGTCTTTCATTCCACTCCATGTCCAAAGTGGACCCAATGTGTAATCTATCTACCAACTATGGAACACTCAACCCCTTGGGTATGCATGTCTATATCATGCACACAATGCATTCTAATCACACATAAAGGCAACATAGGATGGTTCACCACTCCATCCAATGATCATGTAAGCATCATTTAGCCTTGCAACTTGATGTTGAAACCTTACATGCATGCCTTAATCAATCAGGTAGGGGTGCCTATCACCATCCGCATGAAAAGGCCTTACATCCCCCCCCACTAAACTTGTTGTCGTTTCGACAACATACAACCAATACTTACCTAAGTGCTCAGAGTTTATGCTTCTCGAACTCTCTGATCTTGTCTTCCTACTACCACACCACCTCTTTCCTTTCCCCATTGTTCTCTTCTTCAGGTTTGTCTTTCCATACGACAAAGTACACATGCCTTTGATTCTTGTTGAGTGAGAAATCATGTATGCTAGTGTCTAGTCCACTTCCAATTTTGGTTTGTTTTGTGATCAATGCAACGGATATGGATGGTCTATCTCTACTAGGATCACCTTCATCAATCCTATAAGGCTTCAACTTAATGATATGGAAAACTAGATGGAGATCTCTCATGTGTTATGCATGCTCCAATCTATAAGTGACATTCCTGATCTTCTTGAATACTTTGAACGGTCCTTTAAACCACTGCAACAAAGCACCAGACATGATCCAGATTATTTTAGGCACGAAATGAGAGCGGAGATATAATAAATAAATGCACAGAGATATCTCAAATATCCAATAATATAACAAAAATATATCAAATATGCAACCATAAACACAGAGATACAATAATACACAATTTCTATCAATGAGCAAAATGTACAAAATTGTAGAAATACAGAGTGAAAGACTCGTTAGAATGGTGGCATCTTATCTCTGAGAAGAGATGTGACGACTACTCACATTCGCAAGAAGATGATTGCAATGAGGCTCTAAAGGCCTTTTTAACATAAAGAAAGTCCAAAACCCTATCCACGGAAGATGAAAAGCCAACAATTTTGTGGGCCCCATTTTGGGTAGTTTGGTGTATCAACTTCTTGGGTGTAATGACTGGTTTTAAATTAACATCTAAAAATTCTACTAAATCCTACCAAATGTACAGCAATTTCTACCAGGTTTATAAAGGAAGAATTATTCCAAATTTTCTCAACACTTACGCAAGTAAAATTTATCAATGAGTAATAAATCTAATTAAACAATGCATAAACTTGAATTAAATACCTTAACTCTGATGCTAATTTTCGTTGCCAGCTGCCTTGCTGCTGCTCTCCTGCTACCTGCTACACAGTCCAGTCCTGTTGAAAACACAGAAAAATAATTGCCCAAAACTATTGTCCACCCTGCCAACTAGGAAAACGACCTAGCTCCAGGATATCTACAGATATCCTGGCCCTCCGAGCCCAAAACCTATAGCAACTCGGTGCCTGCCTGATCAATATGTCACAACTAGAAAATCTCGTGCCTCAATCTGAGCACACCAATCTCACAGCCCCTCTTGGCTCTCTACAATACTCAGAGCTCTCCAAACTCATGGCCAACTTCCCGTAGAATGATCCCTCCTTCCAAACTCCTTTCCTCCCCTTATTCCTCCTTCACCGCCTTCCCTTCAATTACTCCTCCACCTAATAGCTTATCCCATTATTAAATATCTTATCCATTCATTAAATATCTTATCCATTCATTAAATATCTTATATCTTCTCGGGATTCTTATGTGATCCCTTCTTGTATACGCAACTTAATTTAATGTTATATTTTATTCTCCACCTTTTATTTAATACTTAATTAATTAATGAATTAATTAATATTTAAATGAATCATTAACCATCATGACTAACTCATTAATAATAATCAATTAGAAATGTTATTTTAAGACATAAATGTAGTTTAGCTAATCTTTTAGGATTATATTATTAAATTAATTATACTTAATAATCAAGGGTCGTTACATTGGAGGTGTAACTTTGACATACAATCTTCGTTTGGGGCACACGATAGCTCATTGGAAAGGTATTGTTGAGGAGATTGATTTTGGGGGCTCAATCATTAAAGTGCTCGATCCCAAAAAAACTTCATTTAGGCCCTCAAAATGGCCCCGGAAGTTTAGGAACCGAAAAACTGCTAAAAATAGTAAATTGCCAAAAGATTGTTTTGAGCCAGTTGGAATAGGTGGGTGGCCACTGATATCCACCTGGATCAATCCTCCCTCTTTAGGAAGCAACGGTCTCCATTGCGTTGAGTTTCTGGGGGAGAGGGAAAAACGTTTACTGAATCTACATCTTGATGAGTTGCTTGCCTTGTTGGAGAAGTTGTGTTGCTTAGCTTGTTGAAGGTTGTCACAAACCTCTGGTTGTAAGGGTTGGACCTTTTTAACTAGTCTAGCTACATGAGATTCCTGTGTGCAGAAGGAATATTTATGCTATGCTGCAATCTTGTCGAACTGCTTATGTTGGATAGAAGGTGCTTGGACCAAGGTTGCAGTGGTTGTAGTATCCTTCTGTTCACCTTTTGAACAGATTGTGAATAAGTTGAATTTTTTAGTATGAGATACTACCTTGCAACACTGTTTAGGTGGGACAGTAGTTAGAACTACCTCTAGTATCATGTAGAGATGACCCCCTAGAGTAACATAGACACTACGCAGTTGAGACTCATAAATAGCATGTCGCTTTCACATATATGGTTGGCCCAAGAGAACATCACAGACATCCAAAGGGGAAACATAACATAATACCTCATCCTTGGAGGGTTGGATGCCATATGACAATCGACACTGTTGGCTAACATGAAGATCTCATCCCCGACGAAGCCACCCAATGTTGTATGGTTGCAAGTGTAGTGTTGTTGACAATCCCAATTGTTTGACGACCTCTGCTAAGTTCTTTTGGCTTCCGTTATCAACAATAAAATACAGCGGGGTCCCCTTCACCCACATCTGTGAATGAAAAAGGCTCTCCCCCTATTTAGGATCTGTTGGTTTTTCTGGTTGAATTGTTGTGGTCGCGACAATAGCAGTGGGGTCTATGTTGATGATCTATCCTCTACTAGTATTTTCTGAATAGGATTTCGAATCAGGGTTTGGCTCCTTGTGTTTGATCTCATCTACCAATAACTGTTTTGAGCGACATTCATCGGTGTTGTGCTAGGGGATTTTGTGGAAATCACACCATTTTCTAGTGTCCTTCTTCGTCTTTTCATTACCCTTTTTTTCTTGTGGCTTAGACTAGTTTTCTAAAGGCTGGCTGTTAGGGTTGTCTTTACCATACTTTTTTTTTATGGATTTGTAGACCTGAACTCCCGCTTGTTCTAGTGCTTAAATTTCTGCTCGATTTTGACATCATATCGATAAGCAACACCCAGTGATGAGATGTCCAGAAAATCCATTTCAATTTGGATGTATCTGTGTAAAGCCCCACGGTATTTCAGAACCAGATGTCACTTAGAGTCTTTGATAACCAGCTTGGTGCGCAAGGTATGGAAGGTATTGGTGAAATCCGACACTGCTTGGCCCCTCTCTTGCTGCAATGTGGTCCATCTCATGTACCGATCGTCATAGTTGCCAACAAGGTAATATTATTCCTTGACCGCATCCACAAAAAAATGCCAAGTGATCTCGGCCCCATATATTCCAGACTCCTCTGTGGAACTTTTCTCCCAGTAAGTTTCCCACCAATGTTTGACATGGTGGAGATCCTTAAGGAGTGTGAAGGTGATCTTTTCCCCGTCGGAGAAATTATGAATAGAGAAATAACCTTATAGCAGATTTAACCATTTTTCTAGGGCATCTGCATCTATCTGTCCTTCAAATATGGGAATATCAAAATTAACTTGTACCATGAAAGATGAGGTGCCTCCAAAGTGGTCACTTGATGAAGACACATCTGTTGTTATCAGCAGGCATTGAAGGATGTGGGAAAAATTCTCCATCATTTCGTCCCTTTGTCGTGTGAGAGCTTGCTCAAGCAACAGATTAATAGAATCATTTGCTCTATCATTTTTCTTTTCTTCCGCCATGGAGGGTTTCTTAGGCATGCGAGAGATATTGTCCTCAAGAGAGACAAGATCGAGACCCAACTTGCTATACTCAGACCTCGTTGGGGACATGCACTGAAAAAAAGATCAAGAGCAACCTGCTCTGATACCACTGATCCAGATTTTTTTCGGCATGAAATAAGAGCAGAGATATAATAAAGAAATGTATAGAGATATCTCAAATATTCAATAATATAAAAGAAATATATCAGAGATGCAATCATAAACATAGAGATACAATAATACACAATTTCTATTAATGAGCAAAATGTACAAAACTGTAGATATAAAGAGTGAAATACTCGCTAGAATGGTGGCAGCTTATCTCTGAGAAGAGATGTGATGGCTGCTCACATTCGCAAGAAAATGATTACAATGAGGCTCTAAAGGCCTTTTTAATATAAAGAAAATCCAAAACCCTAACCCCAGAACATGAAAAGGCAACAATTTTGTGGACCATGTTTTGGGTAGTTTGGTGTATCAACTTCTCGGCGGTGTAACTTTGGCATACGATCTTTGTTCGGGGTGCACGATAGCTCATTGGAAAGGTATCGTCGAGAAGATTCATTTTGGGGCTCAATGAGAGCCTTCTTCTATCATCGAGGTGCTCGATCCCATAAAAACTTCATTTAGGCCCTCAAAATGGCCCTGGAAGTTTAGGAACCGAAAAACTATTAAAAATAGTAAATTGCCAGAAGATTGTTTTGAAGCAGTTGGAATAGGTGTGTAGCCACTGATATCCACTTGTATCGAGACATGCGACTTGGTAGCTTGAACTATTATCCACCCAACTTACGTAAGACCAAGTCACCAACTTAAAACTCTACCTCCCTTCTACCATGATATTCTCAATGCTTCATCCTTTCAATGATATTTGTCAACTGAACACGAGTCATCTCTAATTTGTCCTACCATCCTTTCATGAACTTCAAGGTGGATGGGTTGCGCCCATAATAGCCTTACAAAATTGTGTCGAGTGCCTATCGTTGTTGCCAATTTTCCAACTCAAATGGATTGCACCCCATTGTTGGTTATGGAACTTGATTTTCTTTCTGATTCGAAGGTCTTTCTTCAGTCATGTTTGGATCCCAGTTCTTGACGAGGG
>JASDQU010735950.1:86447-141131 GCA_032191745.1 Picea mariana | reverse complement strand
ATTCCCCTGACACACCTGCTTTCCCTGCTTCAATATACGTAGCTTGAACAGAAACCTCATCAAGGTTAGTGGGTCCAAACATGAAAACAATGTTTCTAATATGCGCAGGTAAACCTCCTATATACTTCATAAGAGTTTCTTGTGTTTGCAAAGGGATATCTAACATTAATGCCATAAATCCATCGGTGTATTCTTGCACTGTTTGTCCTTTTCTTAGTTTTAAATATTGCCATTCAATTATTGCTTTTTCTTTATAACCCAAAGGATAGAATTGTTTCCTAAGTGCAGAAATGAAACTCTTCCATGATGGAAATACATTACCCACATGTTGCGTTCCCTTTTGCAGCTTGCTTTGCCACCAGATAAGAGTTGTACCTACAAGTCTCAAAGATCCCAACTTAATTTGTGTGGCCTCATCCTTGATCTGTTGCACACTGCAGTATACCTCCATCTGCCTGATCCAATTGTCAAGTTTTTCTCCGTTTACTTCACCATCATATATGGGCAACTCAAATTTAACATCAAGTTTTAACAATGGCATTTCATGTTTATTCTTATGAACATTCTTCTTCTCATTAGATTTAGAACTTGAACTTGAAGAAGAAGGAGAAGAAGGAGGTGTTGATGGAGGTGAAGGAGGAATTTGAGGATGGTCCTCTTCCTCTTCACTTTTTCCCTTTGAAGAATCACCCAAAACTGGTCGCTTCTGTTCCAAGTAATCTTCGTACAAAACTTTCACCATCTCCGACATAACAAGGAATGTTTTCCGGAATTCTTTCTCATCTTGAGAAATCCCTTCTTCCGATGCCATCTTCTCACTGTGAGAAGCTCTCTTTCTCAATCCAATTAATGGATTCTCTGCAACAAGCTCGCCTTCACCACGCTGTAGCTTTTCCCTGGTTAACATGCAAAACTCAAATCCAAACGTCAACTAGCTCTGATACCACTTGATCCGTTGGATCTTTTAATGACTATGGTTGAGTTTTAATTTTGCATGCGTTAATTAACCATTTGAGAAATTTAGTGAAAGAATGAGGAAAGAAGAAAAATTATGACAACCATATACACATATGCAGATCTGAAATGAAATAACAGACAACAAACCATAACACGCAGATTGATAACGAAGTTGGGCACAACTTTGCCTACGTCTCCGGGCCTTTGTCTCTGTGGGGGAGGCTTCTTTATTTCTGTTTAAAAGATCAAAAATACATTGCTGTAGTGCCAATTGGCTACAAGACTGATCTGTTCATGTTCTTCCAGATCTAAAGAACCCTGCAAAGAAAATGGCATGCAAAACGGACGTCCGGAGCTCCCAGAAATAGCCCGACAGCGTCTACTCCTCAATAGCTTCCCTGCATAAAAATGGCTTTGGATTGGCTTCTCTTCAGCATAACTCTGGTTTTTTTTTCTGTCCTTGACTATCCTCCATGGCCTCAAATAGTCCTGGTTTATATAGATTTGAAGTTGGTTGTTCATCTCCAACTTCCTCCCAAAATTTGGGCTCCAAAAATGCCCAATATCTCCCCAAAATGGAGAAAATCCAATAATAACAGGCATATAATTTTTGGAAAATAAAAAACTATACAAAAAAACTCATTTTTGTATGAAATTGGGCGCAACCCCCACTAGGCGCACGATCCTGGTCATATCGGTCAGCCATGTGGTCACGCGCCCATGCGCTGGCCCCCTCTCTGGCGCTAGCTCCTGGTCGTGGTGTGTTGGCATAGGCCCACGGGCCAACAGTTGTAACCTCCATGCGCGCTATGTATGGTAACGGTCCCGGGTCACATGGGACCACCCGGAACCAAGGGCTGGACCCTTATCCGCCAACACCCCACACTCCTCCGGTTACATATGGTCATGTGTATTGTATAGTGGACCGTGGGCTGGGGCTAAGCCCCGACCCTTTTCCCCGCCGACGATCCTTTTAAACAAACATAAATAAATGTTTTGCCATATATATGTTAAGACCCAAGCGAGGGCGAGCTGGCTGGCTCGGCCCTACCAGTCCATATGCTCAGAGTAAGGTCGGGGGTTCGACCCACGCCAAAACCATACAAATTTTACCAAAACCTACGAACCATTCACGGGGTGCCATGTGGCAGCCCATGTCTGGGCCACGTGGCACACCAACAACCAACCAAATCATGCCAAGTGTCAATCAATGGATGCCCCACATGTCTGCCATGCGTCACCGTACTGCCCTGTCATTCTGCCATGTGTCTGCCACGTCATTCTTCCACCATACCTACTGACGTCATCCCGTGCCACGTGTCACCCTTATAGTGGTGACACATGTCACCCCTGGATTGGTCCAGTTGTCTGCTCGTACACCAAATCAGCCTGCCACGTGTTGCCTCCTGGAGTTGCCACATGTCACCTCCCGGGGTTTCCATGTTAGTTGTACGACCATACGGCCTGTACAGTCATCATGCCACGTGGCACTGTACGAACTGTACAGTCATCCCCTTTTTTTGCATGTTTGGCTTTTTGGACAGAACGCGATAACTTGCTCATACGGAGCCCGTTTGACGAAGTAAATATATCGCCAGAATCAGGAAGACGGGACAGACGCAATGGCACTGGTTTTGTTGCATTTTGAGCACTTTCATTTTTGAGCATTTTTAAGCCCTATCAGGCTTCTGGATCCGATTCTGGATCAGTATCTTTATGGGAAGGTTTACCCAGGGTACTATCTAAAGCAGATAAGGGTATCTCTCTCCCGAGAACCAGGTGTGAAGTCTGAATTAGATCAACATGCATATAAATAACACTATAAGAGAGCATAAGCCACACATAGTCTTTCCATATAAACATACAACTACCAATACTGATCAAGACACCATACAGGCCTTCTTATAATGAATTCATTCACGATTTCACAGCTTATGATCATAAATGTCAGCATACATATATTCCAAGATGTCAAAGGCAAAACACTTATCAGAAAGTAACACCAGGGGTTATGCAACTGCTGAGAGGGGTGCTCGTTTCCACCCAACCGTAGGCTCAGCAACTCCCAACGAATTTACCACTAGCCACCCCCGAGCCGAGACCACGATGCTGTGAGACTACGTCTCTGTTTTCCAGTGACTAGGAGCGAAGGTTCCTCTCCTTCCTCTCTGTTATCACTCACTCTGCATATCGCCAGAGTTCTCCCCTCGCGTCTGCACCCAATCGCTTCTCCCCCACACCTTATCCTCTTGCGAGGTTGTGTGTGGCACGATTTCCCTTGCGCTGGTCAGGCCTGACGGCTCTACGGATGGGTGGTTCACCTCCCCATCCCTCATTAGTTTCTAAGGAGCCATCTACCTACCAGCCTGCGAGACATTAAATTCAGGGCCAGCGAGCCGCTTTTGGTTCTCCGGGCCAATGAAGTCCAAATACGGTATTGATTTTCGGTGGAAGTTAACGCCACCTTTCCAGGTGCCTTCCACCGCCTCTCTGCAGCCATCGTGGTCTCTTTTTTAGCATATCCCCTCTCAGCAGTCCTGCAATATAAATTCATAATATTATTCACATTCATCGACCTTTTCCACAAGGTCCATTCACATCACATATTCACATTTCTGAGTTTGCCACAGTTCTTGGCCAGTCCAGTTATTTTTACAAACTGGGGGAAACAGGGTGTTACAGGTATGTTTTTACTGTAGGTAGAACAACAGTAAGTTAGATTTTGAAACTACAAAAGGTTGTTGCACTTTCAACAACAGATGCATAGTATGTTGCCGCTACAAAGGCTAGTAAAGAGATGATTTGGTTATAGAGGTTTATGGAGGAGTTGGGAAAGCAACAAGAGAATATCATGTTGTATTGTGACAACTAGAGTATCATTCATCTTGCAAAGAACTCATCCTTTCATTCTAAGACTAAGCATATACAACTCAGGTACCATTTCATACAATATGTTTTGGAAGATGGACAATTGAAGTTGGAAAATATACATACTAGCCATAATCCTGCAGACATGTTAACAAAAGTAGTAACCAGGGAGAAACTAAGTTTCTACTCAGTTTCAGTTGGCCTTCAAGCATGAAGGCGTGAGATGAGAAACTTTCCAAGTCCAAGGTGGATCATATTCTAGTAGGTACAACAACACTGGAGTTGTTGTGATCAGTCTCCAAGTGGGATATTGCTGGTTGTGGATCCTGATTATCTTCCTGATTCAAAGGTCTTATTTCAACTATGTTTGGATCCTAGTTCCTGACGCGGGGGTGTGGGGGGGCTTGCCCCCCACATCTATTTCCAAGGGGGGTGACGACACTTTATGGAGCCCCCCTGAGGATAATTTTTTGAGAAATTTCCTTGTAAAATATTGTAATTTCATAGTCAATATGGACCGTTCATCATTAGGTTGCATATTTGACGGTAGAAGTTATGTTAGGGTCTTTTGCCCTAAAAGGAAACCCTCTTTTATGTATGAGGGAATTGTATTGCAGCAATGTATGAGAGTGAATATTGTATTATGAGATAGGAGACTGTGAGAAATGAAGAGGAAGTTACAACGGGTGTGTTGTAGGTCGTATCCCTTCATTTGTTGGATGATAATAAAGGAAGGACTGTCAATTTCTCTGGTGGACGTAGCCCATATTGGGTGAACCACGTATATTTGTGTCTCTATTGTATTGTGTATCTTTTGTGTTTTATTTCCGCATTTTCTTTATATTATTCCTTTGCGATCCTCTTTTCTAACACCCATCATGAAACTCATATGCATGTTGTAAATAAACTAGGTTACATCCATAAACTCTGGCTAGTTTGATTGGTCTACACGAACAAAATGCCTTGGGTAATCCTCCAAAATTCCATTGATATGTTATGTCTACACATTGGTTTGTGGATGATAACTTTACCTTATCAAAAACTTGGTTCCAACAAGTTTGAACAACTCTGTCCAAAATTTCCCCATGATCCTTGTATCTTTATCAAACATAATGCTCCATGGGAGACCCCACTACTTCACAACATTCTTAAATAAAATCTTCACAACCTCTTCTATTGCACAAGGCCCCTTCATTGGAACGAAGATGACATACTTAGAAAATCTGTCAACAACAATCAATATCCCATTATAACCTTGGGAGACAAGAAGTTGAGTGATGAAGTCCACAGAGACACTTTACCGAGGTCCCTTTGGCAGTGGCAAAGGTCGGGACGAACTAGCTTGCATTTTGGTGCCCACCTTGTCTTGTTGGCACATAAGATAGGTCTGGATGTATTCTTCTATGTCTTCTTGCATATGTTCCCAATATTAATCTTGCTCCAACAACACCATTGTTCTTTGTTGTCGTAGGGGGCCTACCCAAGGTGGATCATAAAACTCCCTTAGGAGTTCCTTCCAAAGGTTAGATGACTTAGACAACACATGTGATCACCAATGTACAAAAATCCATTTTCCATCGAAAACTGTGTCGTCTTGCCTTCCCTCGCCTATTTCATGATGTTCAAAGTCGTGGGATCATTCTTTAATCCCTCTTTGATCTTCTCTTGCAAGTCTAAGAAAACTTGTGCTTGATTTACCATTGACACCAACAACTCATCCTCCTTTAAGGTTGCAAGTTGCACCTTTCTGCTCAAGGAATCCGCTTTTGTGTTTAGCCTACATGGTTGATACTTAATGGTCATGTCAAACTCTGCCAAGAAGTGTTTCCACCATGCATGCTTAGGTGATAGCCTCAACTTAGTGGAAAAATAACTTGTTCCCACATTCTCCATCTTCATAATGAACAACTTGCCTAAAAACTAGTGCCTCCATGTTTGTAGGCAATGTAAACTACAATCATCTATTTCTTGTGAACATGGTACCTTCATTCACAATCTTGTAGCTTTTTGCTCTCGTAGGCCATTGGATGACCTTCCCGTGAAAAAACTCCTGCAATGGAAAACTTTGAAGCATCTATTTTCACTTCAAACAACTACTCAAAGTATGGCATCTTTAGCAGACATGGAATCAAAAGTCTACACTTCAATGTGCATAATGTTGCTCAAGCACTTATCTGGCCAGTTCCACGGTCTCTTCTTCTTCAACAAGTCACCAAGTGGTACTGAAATCTTAGAGTAACATTCAACAAACCTACAATAGTAGTTGGCCAAACCAAGGAAATTCCTTACCTCATGAATTGTTCTTATTTCCTTTAATCCTCAATCACCCTTATCTGCGCAAGATCCATGTGGATGCATCCTTGTCCAATCCAAAGGCCCAAGAATGGAATTTTGGTCTGCCCAAAGACACACTCATACTTCTTCAAGTATAATTGATTATGGGATAATGCCTCAAAGACTTCTGCAAAATGTCTCCTATTCTCTTCCATGCTCTCACTGAACACCATAATGTCATCCAAATAGACAACCATTGACTTATCCATGAATGGTTTGAACACATCATTCATCAAGGTGCAAAAGATAACATGGGTCTTGCACAACCAAAAAGGTATATCAAGAAATTCAAAACTGCCATACCTTATCACACACGTTGTCTTCTCTCCTTATACAATTCATACTTGGCCTTATCCTTGCCTCAAGTCTAACTTTGAAAAAAACCTTGCCTTGGCCAAATTGTCAAAACAATCCACTGCCAAAGGTGAGGGATATTGATTCTTGATGGTCTACTTTTTCAATGCACGATAATCCAAGGACACCCTCAATTCTATTGTGTCCTTCTTCTCTTGGAAGAGGACTGGTGTACCATATGGGGAGCTAGAAGGCTTAATGAAGCTAGCATAGATGAGCTCAGTGAACTATTGCTTTAATTCTTCCAACTTGGGTCTAGAAATTCGATGGGGATCCCTAGTTGGATGCTACAACCCCCGTTCAAGCTCAATATAATAGTCAACATTACACTAAGGAGGAAATATTTTAGGCAAAGACTCAGGCATTCATTCTGAAAACTCATTGACCACATTAGCAAGTTCTAGTAGAACATGCATCCCCACTCCACCCTCACACACTTCTCCAATCAATGCTACAACATAAGGTCGAGACTATAGGTGCCTTACTACCTTCTTCATGCTCAATGCAGATACTATCCAACTTCCTTATTTTCATGCACACAACATAAGTCTTTCATCCACGAAGCATCACCAACTTGTATGCAAATTGCATGAGAATTAATTGTGTTCTCCTTGGGAACTCCTATAATACTGTGAATTCTGCATGACCCTTCCATTCATCCAACTGATTTAGAACTATAGATGTAGCCCTAGCCACTGACTTAGCCTTAGAATTGACCACCTTGACTGAAGCACTGCACAATCCAACTTTAAGTTCAGATTCACCTCCCAACTCCTCCTTCAAGAAGTTGTGAGAGGCACCATAATCCACCAATGCTTGTGTGATATTATGGTAGCTGCAGGAGGTATCAACCTCCATGTTTAACCTCTGACTAGAATAAAATATTCTGGAAGCTATAGAAACCATAAACATATGTGTAAAGACCTTAGAAGACAAGTCGGCTCAATAAATGAATTAATATTAAAGTATTAACCTCCAAAAGGACAAGTCAACCCAGACAAGTGACAAGAACCACTCTAAATAGAGGGCGCTTGAGCTCATCTGTACACACTCACTTCACTCACTCTCTCAGTCAAGTCTAGCGCAAGTTTGGAGCTGCAGTTGCAAGTTTGGAAGGTGTATCTTCTGGGTGATTCTTGGCCTCTCTCTCTAGTGTTATCTAGCCTAAGATATGCGCTCTACCTTCTAGTATCTATTGGTGGTATTCCTGGTGATGTCTTGGAGTATATTGGTGGTATTCTTGGTGATTTCTTGGAAGAAGTGAAACTGTAACTACTACAGTTGGGTATTGTTCTTGTTCTGTGGTTTTGGGACTTTATGTCTGGTGCGCTATCTTTGAAGAAAGATTCACTCTCTTGGTTATCTGTTGGTTCTAGTGCTGCTTTCAGAATCATTCTATCTAGCAAAGGTTATGGTGCTCGAGGGTGGCTGCATGGCTATGGTTGGGTGACAATATTGTGATATTGTCTATGGTTAATGAGCACATCGAATATTTTAACAGGTTATGGGCCCACACTACCTTCAAAACAGTCTAACCACTGAAAGGTAGAGCGATAGTTCTTTTTCAAGCTCGTTATAGCACCAGTTGCAATTGCAACTAGGGTTTCTAATTTTGCAGCTGCAACAAACCCTAATCCAACTCTTTGGGCACCTTAAGTGAAGCGTTGGACCTAATTTCTAGATATTCTAGTGCGCCCTATCTTAGTGCACCCTCTGGTGTCCTCAGCCAACAAAAACGTAAAGTTTGAGTTTTTGGTCAAAGTCAAAGGTTGACTTTTAGTCAAAATTGATTTTGTGGTCAAAGTTGAAAATTCAGGGTTTCTAGCTTGTTCTAATCATTGAACCTTCTTGATTCAGTTTCTAACCTCTTCTTTTCAAGATGGTGTCTAGTTTCATATTAGAAGACAAGCTAAACGATGCTGCAAATTTATGGTATGCACTTGTATATGCTTTTCATGTTATATCATCTAGCCAAGCATGAATGTGTTTTGCAGGGAACGTACAAGAGACCTTGTCCAAGCAATGATCTTGGATTCAATACATTAAGAGGAACAAGCAGTTGAGGTTCTAGGTTCCAGGTTTGATTGATCAAAGTGTTAAGTTTCAATTTGCACATATCAAGTTTGATAGTTGCTATAGTACAAGTAAACACTATAGTTGTGACAAAAATCTTTGAAAGGTTTTATTATTGTTAGGTATACTTGGTTGCATGTAAGCACTATTGATACAGATGCATATTGCACTTGTTTGCAAAATGAACTAACTTCTCCTCTAGGAGATATCTCTTGTTTTGCTTCTGGGTAGGTCACCTTGGTAACTATATGACGACTACCATCCTTGTTACCAAAGATATTTTATTATGAAAATGCTATTGGAAATACTTTTTCTCTTGTTGTTCTTGTTTCGGGCAGGTCACAGACGATAGCTCTGAGAAGGAGCTAAAGTGATAGTTGAAAAACATGGAGCAAACAACTCCATCAAGTGGTCAGGCAAGTGATCTCACCAAGTACCAATTCTAAAGGAAGCATGTAAAGCAAAATAAGTTTTGGACATCGTTCACTCAGATGTGTGTGGACCAATGTCAACCTCCTCACTAAGCGAGAGAGTACACCTCAGATGGTTTCAAGACATTCTATAGAGAGGTCGGGATTAGGAGGGAGCTCACTACTCCCTACAATCCTCAGCAAAATGGTGTAGTAGAAAGAAAGAACTAATCCATTGAAGAATTTATCAAGGCAATGATGAATGACCATGATCTATCCATGTTTCTATGGGGAGAAGCAGTTATGATAGTCGTATATGTTCATAATAGAAGTCCTCATCATATATTGAATAACATGAGTCCAAAAGAAGCTTTCTCCGGAAAGAAGCTAAGTGTTGAACATTTGAGGATCTTTGGATGTCAGTCAAGGATAAAGAATGGAAGGAAGCTACGATGGAAGAACATCAATCCATCATGAGGAACGATGTATGGGAAATTGTGCCTAGACCCAAAGGAAAGTCTATATTCACTTCAAATGGGTTTACAAGATAAAGCATGTAGTAGATGGGAGTATCAATAAATACAAGGCAAGATTCGTGGCTAGAGGGTTCTCCCAGTAGAAGGGAGAAAACTATGATGAGACGTTTGCTCCAGTTGCCAGAGCCATCATATCTCTTGCAACATCCATGGGTTGGAGTTTACATCAAATGGATGTAAAGACAACTTTTCTCAATGGAGTAATTGAAGAAGAAGTATACATAGAGCAACCTCAAGGTTTTGAGGTGCAGAGCCTCTCATTATTCAATGTAAGAGGGAGTTATCCTATGAATTCAATATGAAGGATATTAGTCTCATGATTATTATTTCGGACTATAAGTATGGCATAAGCATGGTGAAATATTCATGGGGCAAGTGAAGTATGTTGTAAAGATCCTTCAAAAGTTTGGGATGATGGATTGCAAATCCATGTCAACTCCCATGGTGATAGATCTAAGGAAGCTAAGAGACTCTGATTCTGATCCAGTATACTCGTCCCTATACCAACAATTGATTGGCTCATTGATGTATTTGGTTAATACTCAGCCGAACATTTGCTTTTTTGTGAACACGTTGAGCCAGTTTCAGGTGGAACCTAAACATGAGCATTGGATAGTTGTAAATCACATTTTGAGATATCTTTGTGGGACGCTAAATTATGGTTTGAGATATGACTCAAACAATGATGTACAACTGCATGGGTTTACTGATTCAGATTGGGCAAGGAGTGCAGATGACATAAAGAGTACTTCTGGTATATGTTTCAGTTTGGGATCTGCTGTGATACCATGGGCTAGCAGTAAACAAAAGTTTGTTGCACTCAACACTGCAGAAGCAGAGTATATTGCAGTTTGTGATGCTTGTACGGAAGCAGTATGGCTTTGTAAGCTGGTTTCTGGACTATTTGATCAGGTGTTGAATTCAACTATGATAATTAGAGTTGTGTGAAGCTTTCATAGAACCTTGTGTTCCATGATAGGTCAAAGCACATTAATATCAAGTATTATTTTATCCGTAATAAAGTCCAGAAGGGAGAAGTGATTCTCCAATACATCTTTGCCGATGAGCAAACAACTGATATTTTGACGAAGCCTTTGTCCAAGATAAAGTTTGCACTTGAGGTACAAGCTAGGACTCATGGAGATTGCTCCCTTGGTTGAAAGGGAGGAGATGACTTCCTCAATTGGGAGGGAGTGATAATATATGGCATCATGGATAGTCAATGTGCTGGTGGACAAACATTCTTCAGGCGGAGAATGGTCCAAGTAGGACAAATTGTTGGTGGAAAGACATCCTCTCTATGGGGGATGGTCTAGGTTGACAGATTGTTGGTGGACAGACATCCTCCCTGTGGAGGATGGTCCAGGTTGACAGATTGTTGGTGGAAAGACATTCTCCATGTGGAGAATGGTCCATGTTGATAGATTGTTGGTGGAAAGATATTCTCCATGTGGAGAATGGTCTAGGTTGACAAATTGATGTTGTACCATGGACAACTATTCTTCTAGAACATATGTCCGGATTAGAAGAATGGTCTGGCTCCCCGAGTTCACAATAGTGACTAGAGTGGGGAGATTGGTACAAGACATACATTTTCCCTAAGTTCACAGTAGTGGCCGAGAGGAAAATGGTCCAGGACAATCATTTTTCTCGGACGTATGTCCAGATTAGAAGAATGGTCCTTGTAGCCCATGGCGTGGCTTTCAGCATCTAGGAGGACAATCATTCTTCTAAGATGTATGTCCGGATTAGAAGAATTGTCCTTGTAGCCCATGGTGTGGCTTGCAACATATGAGAGGACAATCATTCTTCTAGGATGTATGTTCGGATTAGAAGAATGGTCCTTGTAGCTCATTGCGGGGCTTTGAGCATCTGTTGGGACAATCATTCTTCTAGGACGTATGTTCAAATTAAAAGAATGGTCCTTGTATCACTCTGTTGAGTGAGTGACTTATGCGAGACACTCTGTTGAGTGCACTAAGTCTAGCACATGACTTATTCAACATCATGCCCGATTACTCAGATGGAGTATGGCCTCGAGAGATGATGCAAACAATGATATGATTTAATGCTAGGAGACTGTTGTACTGCATGGTGATAGCTTGTACAACTATTAGTTGACTATAGTGGAGACTGTGTGTCTCTGGACAATAGCTATGTACTACTGTGGTGGATGTGTTCCACTGGTAGTGTCTGTGTGTCACTAGAGAGTAGTTGTGTGCTACTAGGAGTGGTTGTGTACCACTAGATAATAGTTGTGTACTACTATGGTTCGATAATGTTGTGATCTATTGGATGACATTGTAGTAACTGTGTACCACTACTGGATTGCCATGGAGACTACCATTAGTGTTGAAGGAGTTTCCTAGGCTGGTGTGCCAACCAATAGTGTTGGAGGTGATTTCCAGCTAGATGGATAGTGATGATGATGCTTGTGACGTGATCTGTTTGATCATGGGTTAACATGTGTGGCTATGATGATGCTATCGATAGAATGGTTTGAAAGACTATGTGAGCCTTGTCCATACCATGTGGAATGGATGGATGTGTTCGAGACCATTACAATTAATACCTCCCTAGCTAGGAGGGAGTGTTGATATTATGGTAGTTGTGGGAGGTATCAACTTCCATGTGTAACCTCTGACTAGAATAGAATATTCCAGAAGCTAGAGAAACCCTAAACAGATGTGTAAAAACCCTATAAGACAAGTCGACTCAATAAAAGAATTAATATTAAAGTATTAACCTCCAAAAGGACAAGTCAACCCATACATGTGACAAGAACCACTATAAATATAGAGTGCTTGAGCTCCTTTGTACACACTCACTTTGCTCACTCTCTCAGTCAAGTCTAGCACAAGTTTGGAGCTGTAGTTTCAAGTTTGGAAGGTGTATCTTCTAGATGATTCTTGGTCTGTCTCTAGTGCTATTTAGCCTAAGATATGCGCCCTATCTTCTAGTATCTATTGGTGGTATTCTTGGTGACGTCTTGGAGTATATTAGTGGTATTCTTGGTGATGTCTTGGAAGAAGTGCAACTTCAACTGCTGCAGTTGGGTATTGTTCTTGTTCTGTGGTTTTGGGACTTTCTGTCTAGTGCGCTATCTTTGGAGAAAGATATTCTCTCTTGGTTATCTGTTGGTTCTAGTGCTGCTTCCAGAATCATTCTATCTAGCAAAGGTTATGGTGCTCGGGGGTGGCTGCGTGCCTATGGTTGGGTGACAATATAATGATATTGTATATGGTTAAACGAGCACATTGAATATTTTAACAGATTGTACCATTCTTCCATTGACAATCAGGTTCACATAAAAAAAATTATTTAGGCTCCATTCTTGGTTGCTAGCCAAGGAACCTATTCTTTGCAAAGGCTCTCCCAAGAAGGGTTTCTCCCTTCCATATGCCACATAATCCAATTGCATACAACTTGTTAAAGGAATTGAATTGCAACAAAAAGAAATCAAAGTTTTACCTCTACTCGAAGTGGATTGCCAATCGGTACCATACAGTGTCATCTTTAGAAGGTCTATAAGGGAACCTCCAGTCTCAATAACTCTTGAACCCAAGTTTGTCTAAAGTGGATCCTCCATGACTGCCACGTGCATCTTTACTGTGTTGAAATGCACTCTAAGGTGCGGTGGGACACCCGACTGGGGTGCTCTTCAACCTACCGTGGCCTGCAACAACAACTCTACACTATCATCCTCCACCTCCAATCAATCTCTAACATTTTTTGGCATTGTTCTAGATGATTTCCAGAAGAAATTTTGTTCCAATACTTGTGCCACTAAGTGTTGTCTCCATGAGTGACCTACCTTCCCAAGCAACATCTTTGCTAAAAACTATTTCAAATCTATTTCAAACATGTTAGACCACTCTCCCAACTAATTGCTTCCTCTTGGAACATGGTGAAGAGTGTACAACAATTTTTTCAAACCAACTTCCTGTAGAAGTTGCACTTTGATACCACCTTTCTTCCAAAAACGGGGTGAAGAGTAAGCTTTGATACCAACTATCACAAGCTTGAGAGTCTTGCCTAAAATTTTTGTTTTCGTCATCTTCGGTGGTGCAACATTGCCTTACCTCGACCATAGGGGCTTGACCAACCTGCACTTGTTACAACCATTTTATGCCCTTAACTTAAGGTCTACCCATAACTACACTTTAAGATACAACCATGTTCAACACAACCAAGTTCTTCTGACAACAGGCACATGTCTAATCGTGGCCTTAAAACATCCTAGCAATAATTTTACACTTGGCTAATTATTAAATATTACTTAGCCAAAAAATGCATCGCAAGGAATAGTGACACTCATACAAGTAAAGATTCCGCAACATAGATGTTTGGGTGCCACCCAAGGTGGATGCCTTAACTTTCTTTATATGAATAATGTTATAGCGAGACAACAAGGGAGAACAAGCCACTACACGTGGCTCTTTTACATAATACAAATATCCAAGGCACAACTGCCTACAACACTTGTTAATCTAACCCCTGAAGCATTTGTAGGTCTGCCTCTTCAATAATTCACTGAGCCAGTGTCCAAGTAATTTGTTGTGCCAACCCCATAATTTGTACAATCGCATAACTCCTTGTCCATATTTTCTCCATTTGATGAATGACTTTGCATAGTTGAGGTGTCCTCTTTATATAGTGGACACGTCTTGCCTTTTCTTTCTTCTAAGGTGCCTTACAATCCACTCCATGTCTAAAGTGGACCTAATGTGCAATCCATCTACTAACTATGGAATGGTCGGTCCCTTGGGTTTGCATGTTTGGATCATGCACCCAAGGTGTCCCAATTTCACATAAAGGTAACTTAGGACAATTCACCACTCTATCCAATGATTGGGCAAATATCATCTAACCCTACAACTTGTAGCCACAACCTTCCATACTTGCTTTAACTGATCGTGCATGGATGCTTATCACCATTCACAGACACCTTGGATCATGCACCCAAGGTGTCCTAATTTCACATAAAGGTAACTTAGGACAATTCACCACTCTATCCAATGATTGGGCAAACATCATCTAACCCTACAACTTGCAGCCACAACCTTCCATACTTGCTTTTACTGATCGTGCATGGATGCTTATCACCATTCACAGACAAAGGCCCTACACACATTCTATGATGGAATATAGAGAAGATGTGTCATCTCTGTTCGTAACACTAACATGAGATATGTTGGTCTGGAATATTATTTTAAAAGAAATAAAAAATAATAACAATGAATATATAAAGTCAACATATTATAATCAATAAAATAGGGTCAATTGGGTCTAGTCCAAGTGGTTATGGGATGGAGTGTTATTCTCTCCACCAAGGTTATGTTCTCGTAAGTGACATGTTGAGCTCATAATGAGTATATTGTTGTAACAACTTCGAGCCTTGTTGTTGACCTAGGATTGTGCCCCGAAGAATCTAGGGTTTACCTTGGGTACCATCCTTGGAATGAGGGGGAGTGGTCTAGGGTTTTTCCAGAGATATGTTATATGGAAAAAACATATTATCAATCAAATATGTAAAAAAATTATACATATAAATATAACTAGTTTAAATCCATACTAAACCTAGAGCTATCAAGTGTCTAGAGGGATCAAGTCCTCCACAATATAAACTTTTTTTAGAGTGCAAAAGCTTGAGGAAAGATTTGCACATTGAGGGATTTGATCCCTCTCAATGCTTGATAGATCCAACATTATAATCAATTAGGTTGGTTTAACTCAATTAATGCCTTTAAGCACATGATCCAATTGATAATTAAATTGAATACCAACAATCAAAAAATTGAAAGATGATTTTTTTTTCCTTGGAAAAAATCGTTATTTTCATTCATAAAAAGAAGGAAAATACACACCGAATACACTTCACACATTTCAAGATCCTCTCAAAAGTGATATTTCATAAGAAATATCCATAAGGTTGACACAACTAAGAGCATAATAATACACCCTTAACAAAACTTCAAAAGTATAATCACTGGCATTAAAGCCACTATCTGATAATGACTTTACACATATCAAAAATATATCATAAAAGTAGACTATAGTCCATCAAAAAATCCCTCCCGAGAGTCTCAATATCTCTTTACATTTAAAAAAAATAGAACCATAAATTAACAAAAACATTTCTAAACGTTGAAAAAAGATATAAGTGAATGAATAATAGATCAACCATCTTTTGATTCCAGAACTTGATAAGACCTCGATTCCCGATGAAGACCTTTCTTGGAAAGAGCATCTGCATCCCATTGCAATCTTTGTACACACAAGTAAAACTAATTGAAATAGAAAGATGAATTATGCTTAATCACTTTGTTATTATACCACAAGTATATGTTTATACCTAATTTTCATACATTTATTTTGGATAAGGATAAATATTATTCGACCAATTATGACATCAATTCTATTTACAAAGAATCCAACACTCGAATATATTATGGATAGCAACATAGAATCATTCTCTCATACTCACCATATGTCATAACATCAACATTTTTCACATAGAATTCAACACTTGAATATATATGGATAGCAACAAAGAATCATCATCTCATACTCACCATATGTCATAACATCAACATTTTACACTGAGAGTCGATTCACATAGATTACAACACTCGAATATATTATAGATAGCAACCGAGAATAATCCTCTCATACTCACCACATGTCATAACATCAACATTTTACATTGAGAACCGATTCACATAGAATTCAATACTCGAATATATTATGGATAACAACAAATAATCATCCACTCCTACTCACCACATGTCATAACAACAACATTTTACATTGAGAATCAATTTACATAAAATACAACACTCGAATAGTATGGATAGCAACCAAGAATCATCCTCATAACAACCGAGAATCATCCTCTCATACTCATCACATGTCATAACATCAATATTTATATTTTACATTGAGAATGAATTCACATAAAATACAACAAGAGTATTATGAATAGCAACCATATGTCATAATATCAATCGCATAGCAACAAACACAAACATACACAAACTGACATCATATTCCATATAGGATGATGTAGTCCTCCAAAGGATACTTATCCATTTCCATTTGTTTTCAATACGGAATCAAGGACTATGTGCGTTCGTTGTTGGAATTCGGTCACAATATTCTACTCAAACTTTAAGAGTGAAAAGAAAGAAGTCTAAATATTCTCAAATTCTAAGAGGCAGTACACATCACAGGTTTCCATTTGATGAATGACTTTGCATAGTTGAGGTATCCTCTTTATATAGTGGACATGTCTTGCCTTTTCTTTCTTCTAAGGTGCCTTACAATCCACTCCATGTCTAAGGTGGATCCAATGTGTAATCCATCTACTAACTATGGAATGCTTAGTCCCTTGGGTTTGCATGTTTGGATCATGCACCCAAGGTGTCCCAATTTCACATAAAGGTAACTTAGGACAGTTCACCACTCTGTCCAACATCTGGGCAAACATCATCTAACCCTATAACTTGCAACCACAACCTTCCATGCTTGCTTTAACTGATCGTGCATGGATGCTTATCACCATTAATAGACAAAGGCCCTACACACATTCTATGATGGAATATAGGGAAGACGTGTCATCTCTGTTTGTAACACTAACATGACATATGTTGGCCTGCAATATTATTTTAAAAGAAATAAAAAATAATAACAATAAATATATAAAGTAAACATATTATTATCAATAAAATAGGGTCAATTGGGTCTAGTCCAAGTGGTTATGGGATGGAGTGTTATTCTCTCCACCGAGGTTATGTTCTCGTAAGTGACATGCTGAGCTCATAATGAATATATTGTTGTAACAACTTTGAGCCTTGTTGTTGACCTGGGATTGTGTCTCGAAGAATCTAGGGTTTACCTTGGGTACCATCATTGGAATGAGGGGGAGTGGTCAAGGGTTTTTCTTGAGATATGTTATATGAAAAACATATTATCAATCAAATATGTAAAAAAATGATACATATAAATATAACTAGTTTAAATCCATACTAAACCTAGAGCTATCAAGTGTCTAGAGGGATCAAGTCCTTCACAATATAAACATTTTTTAGAGTGCAAAAGCTTGAGGAAAGATTCACACATCGAGGGATTTGATCCCGCTCAATGCTTGATAGATCCAACATTATAATCGATTAGGTTGGTTTAACTCAATTAATGCCTTTAAGCACATGATCCAATTGATAATTAAATTGAATATCAACAATCAAAAAATTGAAAGATGGTTTATTTTTTCCTTGGAAAAAATCGTTATTTTCATTCATAAAAAGAAGGAAAATACACACTGCATACACTTCACACATTTCAAGATCCTCCCAAAAGTGATATTTCATAAGAAATATCCATAAGGTTGACACAACTAAGAGCCTAATAATACACCCTTAAAAAAACTTCAAAAGTATTATCACTGACGTTAAAGCCACTATCTGATAATGCCTTTACACATATCAAAAATATATCATAAAAGTAGACTATAGTCCATAAAAAAAATCCCTTCCGAGAGTCTTAATATCTCTTTACATTTTAAAAAAAATAGAGCCATAAATTAACAAAAACATTTCCAAACGTTGACAAAAGATATAAGTGAATGAATAGTAGATCGCCCATCTTTTGATTCCGGAACTTGATAAGACCCTGATTCCTGATGAAGACCTTTCTTGGAAAGAGCATCTACATCCCATTGCAATCTTTGTACACACAAGTAAAACTAATTGAAAAAGAAAGATGAATTATATTTAATCACTTTGTTATTATACCACAAGTATATGTTTATACCTGATTTTCATACATTTATTTTGGATAAGGATAAATATTGTTCGACCAATTATGACATCAATTCTATTTACAAAGAATCCAACACTCGAATATATTATGGATAACAACATAGAATCATCCTCTCATACTCAACATATGTCATAACATCAACATTTTATGTTGAGAGTCGATTCACATAGAATTCAACACTCGAATATATATGGATAACAACA
Source organism: Picea mariana (assembly GCA_032191745.1). Taxonomy (NCBI): domain Eukaryota; kingdom Viridiplantae; phylum Streptophyta; class Pinopsida; order Pinales; family Pinaceae; genus Picea; species Picea mariana. The sequence continues at coordinate 122,576 of JASDQU010735950.1, read as the reverse complement.
AAGAATCATCATCTCATACTCACCATATGTCATAACATCAACATTTTATATTGAGAGTCTATTCACATAGATTACAACACTCGAATATATTATGGATAGCAACCAAGAATAATCCTCTCATACTCACCACATGTCATAACATCAACATTTTACATTGAGATTCGATTCACATAGAATTCAATACTCGAATATATTATGGATAGCAACAAAGAATCATCCACTCATACTCACCATATGTCATAACAACAACATTTTACATTGAAAGTCAATTCACATAAAATACAACACTTGAATATAGTATGGATAGTAACCAAGAATCATCGTCTGAACAACAACCAAGAATCATCCTCTCATACTCATCACATGTCATAACATCAATATTTTAAATTGAAAGTGAATTCACATAAAATACAACAAGAGAATATATTATGGATAGCAACCATATGTCATAATATCAATCGCATAGCAACAAACACAAACACACACAAACTGACATCATATTCCATATAGGATGATGTAGTCCTCCAAAGGATACTTATCCATTTCCATTTGTTTTCAATACGGAATCAAGGACTATGTGCGTTCGTTGTTGGAATTCGGTCACAGTATTCTACTCAAACTTTAAGAGTGAAAAGAAAGAAGTCTAAATATTCTCAAATTCTAAGAGGCAGTACACATCACAAAAACCCGGATACCCGGATTTGAAAAGCTCATAAAATGTCCCCTAAGGTTTGTTGAGTCCCATCACCTTTATGCTACAGAATTAGAAGGGGCGGCTACTTGTGGTAGTGGCATTTGTTTGGCAGAGATTCGGTGGGTGCATGTCTTCATATTCTATTCTCTTCTCTTTCCCTTCCACCTGCTATTTTAGAGGCCAAAGAATGCCAGACGACTGTGCCTCTCTGTTAAGTTTTGCTCTTGCATTTGCATTTGGCCTTTGCTAACAAATCATCTCCGCATCTTCTTCATATTTAGCGGTTTTATCAATGAAGATGGGCTCAGGAGGTTCCAGTGTCGTGGGTGAGTATGTTTTTTCTTCCTTGTTTCTTTAGGGGCTTCAATCATTGTTTTTGTTTTTATCACAATAATGGTGTCTAACGTGGGCGCAGTTCCAAGGAATTTTCGGTTACTGGAAGAACTAGAGAGGGGGGAGAAAGGAATAGGCGATGGAAGTGTCAGCTACGGAATGGACGATAGCGATGATATATACATGCGGTCATGGACTGGTACCATCATTGGTCCTCACAATGTGGGTTTTTCTAATCCTTTTTCTCTCATATATCTCCAGGGACCTAGTTTTATATTAAAATTGCTTGTCATTCTTTATGGGCTGGGCTGGGCTGTACTCCTGCGTGCACTGATTGGGGTTGCTGTTTATTGTTTTCTGTAGTCGGTGCATGATGGGCGAATTTATCAATTAAAGCTATTCTGTGATAAGGATTATCCCGAGAAAGCTCCCACTGTAGGATTTTGTTCTCGGGTCAACATGACTTGTGTTAATCAGGAGACTGGACGGGTAAGATTGGATTTCTACTCTGTTCTCTGTTTTTTTTAATACACTTTATTTGGTATAACGTGTTTCCTTTTATGCACAAAGAGGAGCATTACGCACAAAGAGGAGCATTACGATTGGGCAACCTCATCCACCCACTACCCAAACTATCCACCCTTTGGGAACGAAGGTGTGGAGTGAAGGTGTGCAAATGCACACCTTCACTCTCATGAGTACACATGTATACACAAATTCTCATGAGTACACATGTATACACAAACTCACACTTTCACCTTTATGAGTACACATGCATACACAAATGCACACCTTCAGCCCATGCCTTCACCCCATGAGTACACATGCACACCCTCACTCCTTATGGTGTTGTGCATTTGTGCCCACCTTCATGCTCGGGATTACAGACTACACATGCACTGCACCCTCACTGCCCACCCACTACCCACCCTAATGGGGGTGAAGGTCACAAATGCACACCTTCATGCACCCTCACTGCCCACCCACTACCCACCCTAATGGGGTGAAGGTCACAAATGCACACCTTCATCCCCATGAGTACACATGCATACACAAATGCACACCTTCGCCCATGAGTACACATGCACACCCTCACTCCCAATGGTGATGGTGGTGTACATTTGTGCACACCTTCATGCTCGGGAGTACACATGCACATCTGCACCCCCACTACCCACCCTAATGGGGGTGAAGGTGTGCATTTGTGTGCCAGAAGCTGACCACTTAACGGACTTTGAAGGGGAATTACTGAACAGGGGGAACTACTGAACAAAAACACTTTTATTTGACTAAAATGCTAAAGTGCTGTAACACGGGTTGCTACTCTTTTATGAAATCCTTCACAAGGGAGTGGTGCTTCCAACTAATTTATTGGTTGATTGGTTGCAGGGTAAGTATGTTTACTTGCTTAGTCTTCTCTTGCAGGGCAAGTAATGTTTACTTGCTTAGCCTTCTCCTCTCCTCCCCTTAGCCTTCTCCTCTCTTCCCTGCAGCAAAAAATAAAAGAGTACTTAACTGGCAGTACTTCATAGTTCTCCTTTCACATGCTTTCACAATCTTTCCGACTAAAGAGTTCTTAACTGGCAGTACTCCACAGTACTCCTTTCACATGCTTTCCTACATGTCCACTATAAAAAAAAAAAAGGTGAGGTATGTCTAATGACTCTGTGTCTTGGAATTTTTTTCTATGAATTTTTTTCTATGACAGAAAAACTCTCCTCCACCATGCACCTGACCTCGACTGCTTATTCATGTCTATTGGGGGATTGAACCTTGGTGGGTGACCTGACATGCCACCATCTCTGCAAATTTAAATAACATTTGAGAAATTATTAGGTTTATATACATGACGCACTCTTTATAATTCAGGGGATGGGTTTATTTACGTGACAGACCCTTTATAATTCAGTGACTGGAGCCAATTTTTAAAATGCTTCTCCCTCTGAGTAAGATGCCTCTGTTCCCTATGCACTAGTGTGCAATCGACCACTTTCTCTATTTGCAGGTCCTTCCTCCATTTCTAGATGCCTAGGGGATGCAATGCGGAAGAGATGACATGGGAAAGGAAAGTGGTGAATTGAAGCATCACCAATGAATATGAACGGAAGAAAGCATTCAATTTGCTTTCGAGTTGAGGAGGCTCGCTAGATTATCTACACTGCCAATCATAGTGGGGAATGTCGCCTAAAGATTTGTACTCTTGTGGGGTGTTGGGTTGAAAGGGGCACCAAATTGATGATGATAGAATGACAAGTAAATGCTCATAAAGCATCTCGTTCTATGGGATGGCCTATATTTGTTGGGGTGGTAGACCTTGTGCTATAGCCTCTAGGTGAATGACACAAGTCCAAGGCTATTTTCCAATCACCTTTTTCAATAGGTGCGGGGTCATCAAACTATAGAACCTAGGCACTTTTGTAAGAGATGGCCCTGTCTACTAACCATTCAGTGAATTGGTTAGCTGATTTTCTTGCATGGGTGAACTTGTAGTCCTTAAAGTTTTCTAACGATGATTCAGTCCAATCTATTTGGTTTCCATGAGGTGTTTGGTTCAGTCCATTTAGATGATCAATATTCAATTTGGAATCTTCTTCAAAGATAATCCTTTTGAGTCTTCGTTTCAAGGATTCATTAATGCCTTTGATCAATGCTGCCATTTCTGCCTGATTATTTGTTTTGATACCAAGTCTCCAAGAAACTTGAAAGTGATTCGAATAATACCACTTCTAGGCTCCCTGAAAGCACCACCTTCACCTTCTGCTCTAGCCTCTAGGGGAGTGGGACATGTCCAAGTAAATGTACCACTGGGACCTTGTGCTGTAACCTCTAGGGAAATGACACATGTCAAAGGCTATTTTCCAATCATCCTTTTCAATAGGTGTGGGGTCATCAATCCATAGAACCTAGGCACTTATGTAAGAGATGGCCTTGTTTATTAACCATCAGTGAATTGGTTAGCTGATCTTCTTACATGGGTGAACTTGCTAGTGAGGATTCAATTCAATCCATTTGGTTTCCGTGAGGTGTTTAGTTCAGTCCATTTAGATGATCTATATTCAATTTCGAATCTTCTTCAAAGATAATCCTTTCAAGTTTCGAGTCCCCATTTCAAAGATTCATTAATGCCTTGGATCAATGCTGCCACTTCTGCCTGATTATTTGTTTTGAAACCGAGAAACTCGAAAGTGATTCCTATAATACCACTTCTAGGATTCCTGAAAGCACCACCTGCACCTTGTGCCTAGCCTCTAGGGGAATTGCACATGTCCAAGTAAATGTGCCACTGGGACCTTGTGCTCTAGCCTCTAGGGGAATGACACATGTCCAAGGCTAATTTCCAATCATCCTTTTCAATAGGTGTGGGGTCATCAAACCATAGAACCTAGGCACTTTTGCAAGAGATGTGTTAATTTTCCTATTCTAGCCTAGATAAATTACTTCCTAGTGAATTTCCTTGCTGAAAATGAAATTACAGCTCACTGAATAATTTATACTGCGGAAATAATTAACTCAAACAAATAGTGGAAGCAAATTGGAAACCAATTTCACAATGACACATACACAGCAGGTTTATGCCCTTCAAATCAACTTTTCATTAATAAATAATCCAAGCTTACAAGGGCTTTCCCAACCTGGGAAATAATCTGCCCACTAAGAAAAATACAAATCTGCAAACTGCAAACCTGAAAAAAACAGCCCGGAAGAAAACCCCCTTGCTCAGCTGCTGTACGGCCCCATAGGGCGGTTGATTTATGTGCTGTACGATAACCGTATGGCCCTGTATGAACCTGGTACAACTCATGGCCTGCTGTACAATTCACAACTGTATGACATCTACAGCCTCTACTGCTGCTGCTGAGGCTGTACGACCTTGTACAGCCTGCTGATCCGTATGGCTCACCTGCAAAACAAATCCTGCTGCTGCCCGGAAAATCAGTCGTTTGACTCTCTAGCTGCTGGTTTTCTTTCCTTCTCCTTGCTGCAATACCTGCACTTTCCTCCCCTTGAGCCGATCTCTAGGTGAAAGTTCTTCTTCACCTATCCGAGATCTTGAATCACAATACTTCGTGATTCAACACTTGAGCAAAAGTTCTTCTTTGCTTTCTCTTGGTGTGTCTTCTCCTCTCACCTTGGTTGCCTTTTATAATCTTGAGTTGAGCCAAAACCCTAACTTCCGATGTGATCAATGGTTGAGATTAAATCTCACCTCACTTGAGATCAATGGCTAAGATTCATTTGATTGATTAAATTCACCAATGCCAAAAACTTAGGCATTTCATTTAATTAGCCTCCATTAATTATAAAATGACATTCACTTTAATAATTAAATTATTAAAGTGAATTTCCAAAGTTTTGAAAGGCATTAATGACGACTTCTACATGTTAGACAGAAACACATGTAGAAGTACCTGTCCAATGCTACAAACATCAACACTCCCTCTTAGCAAGGAAGGTACTTCTTGAAGAGCTACCTGGAACTGGCTTTCCCTTCAGTCTTGGCACAATGTCATACAGATAATCTTGCATTAAGGCATCTTGTGGTGCCTGTTAGACTACTGCCTCCTCAATGATGTTACATATCAGTGCCATGAAGTTCAAAAACTTCTTTGGAGAGTTGCTATCCCTCAATGTGCTCCTAGGAGCCTCAACTTGCTCTTGAACATCCATCAATTTTAGCTCATACAAACTGGGTCTTCTGACAAAACTGGAAGGAGCCAACTCCTTTCCACCTGAAGGTTGACTCCTTGAACTGGAAGTTTGTGAACTCTGCTCTCTCTTTAGAGCCTTCTGCTCCTCGTCCTCTGTCACTGACATCGATCCATGATCCAAGATCCCCTTGGACCCATGAATATGCTTGCCCTGCAACTTGTATAACCTGCTTTCTTTGACTCCAATGCTCACTACTGTGTCAAGGCTAGCTCCCTCTGGACATATGAGTACTTGCCCTTTCTTGATCACGATGACAAAACCCCTGTCCTTCATAACTGAGATTGAGAGAAAATTCTTCTTCAATTCTGGTACATAAAGCACATCTTGGACCTCTAACAAACCCCCCGACTCAAGCTGAAATATGATAGTTCCCTTCCCCTTCACTGCATGCTTGGCATCGTCACCAAGCTCCACATGGGTCCCTGAGTCCTCCGTCAGACTACTGAATAGCTCACGTGCTTCTGTCATATGATGAGATGCACCACTGTCCAAGTACCAAGCACTCCTTGAGTTGGTGCTGGTAGAGAGGCATGAGACCAATGAGAAGTCCTTCTCAAACGTTGCTGCAAACTCATCAATCTGCGTCTTTGCTGATGCACTGTCTGCGACTTTCCTTGCCCCTTCTTCTTCTTCAGACACTTCGATGCATAATGACTGGTCTTGTGGCACGTGAAGCACTTGATTTTACTCAAGTCCTTCCCCGGTTGTGGGGTTTCCCCTTCACTGTTACCCCTGGAACCCTTTCCTTTGCTCCTCTTGGTCCGACTGACCAGAGCTAGGTTCTCCTCTTCATCTTCTTGCTTGCTTGTTTTAGACTCCTCCCGATTCTCTTCTTGGATGCAATCATCCCAAAGCCTCTGCTAATTCAGAAGATTCTCCCAAGCGTAGACTCCTTTGACAAATGGCTCTCATGACTTGGTGAAACCATTCAATGCCACGTTCACAAGTTTTGTCTCATCCACTTTCTCCCCAATGGCTTCAAGCTGATCACGTGTCTAAGTGATCCTCATGAAGTAACTGGTAACATTGTCAGAACTTGACATGTAGATGGATCTGAGCTTGTTTCTGAAGATCGTCTTCATGTTCAAGTTATCACTTTGGAACAAATATACTAGAGCCTTGAACATCTCTCTGGTCGACTGCTTCTCTGCCACGTGAGGGATCAAATGATCCTTCATGGCATCCAAGATCACTATCTGGGCTTTGATGTCCTTCTCGAGAGCGGACTTCTCTGCAGCATCCGTCGGTGTAGGAACAACTTTCTCTATAATCTCCCACAGGTCGCGTTTCTTCAAAAACAAGATTACCCTCGCCTTCCAAGACAAAAAGTTAGATGCTCCATCCAACCAGTCTTCAAACCTGAGACTGGCTGTTGCCATTTCTAGATCTGCACAAAAACAACTGCCGCATGCTTATTCCTTCTAGCACCCACAAGATCTTCACTGCTGGTTTGTAGATCTGCAGAGATTTCTTTGAAATATGCTTCCCTTCAGAGTTAGTGCTCTGATACCATGTTAATTATCCTATTCCAGTCTAGATAAATTACTTCCTAGTGAATTTTCTTGCTGAAAATGAAATTCCATCTCACTGAATAATTGATACTACTGAATTAATTAACTCGAACAAATAGCGTAATCAAACTGGAAACTAATTTCACAATGACACATACACAAAAGATTTCTGCCCTTCAAATCAGCTTTTCATTAATAAATAATCCAAGCTTACAAGGGCTTTCCCAACCTGGGAAATAATCTGCTCACTGAGAAAAATACAAATCTGCACACTGCAAACCTGGCAAAAACAGCCCTGAAGAAAGCCCCCTTGCTCAACTGCTGTACGGCCCCACTGGCCGGCTGATTTGTGTGTTGTACGGCACCTGTACGACCATGTATGGACCTGGTACAGCCCACGGCCTGCTGTACGGCACACAACTATATGACCTACTGGCTGTACGGCCTAAAGCTTGTACAGCCTCTATTGCTGCTGCTGAGGCTGTACGGCCTTGTACGGCCTGCTGATCTGTACACCCCACCTGCAAAACAAATCCTGCTGCTGCCCAGAAAATCAGTCCTTCGATTCTCTAGCCGCTGTTTTTTTTCTCCTTGCTGCAATACCTGCACTTTCCTCCCCTTGAGCTGATCTCTAGGTGAAAGTCCTTCTTCACCTATCCGAGATCTCGAATCACAGTCCTTCATGATTCAACACATGATCAAAAGTCCTTTTTTGCTCTCTCTTGGTGTGTCTTCTCCTCTCACTTTGGCTGTCTTTTATAATCTTGAATTGAGCCAAAACCCTAACCTCCAAAGTGATCAATGATTGAGATTAAATCTCACCTCACTTAAGATCAATGGCTAAGATTCATTTAATTAATTAAATTCACTAATGCCAAAAACTTAGGCATTTCGTTTAATCAACCTCCATTAATTATAAAATGACATTGACTTTAATAATTAAATTATTAAAGTGAATTTCCAAAATTCTGAGAGGCATTAATGACGATTTCTACATGTTAGACACAAACACATGTAGAAGTACCTGTCCGATGCTACAAACATCAACAAGATGGCCTTGTTTACTAACCATTTAGTGAATTGGTTAGTTGATCTTCTTACATGGGTGAACTTGTAGTCCTCAAAGTTGTCTAGTGTTGATTCAATCCAATCCCCATTTGGTTTCCATGAGGTGTTTGGTTCAGTCCATTTAGATGATCTATATTCAAGTTGGAATCTTCTTTAAAGATAATCCTTTTGAGCCCTCATTTCAAAGATTCATTAATGCCTTGGATCAATCCTGCCATTTCTGCTTGATTATTTGTTTTGACGCCAAGAAACTCGAAAGTGATTCCTATAATACCATTTTTAGGCTTCCTGAAAGCACCACCTGCACCATGCTTGGCCTGGGTTATTTATGGAGGCTCCAATGAAGTTATATTTAGACCATTTGTTTGGAGGTGGGTCCATAGCTGCTGGCAAGACTTTTGTTATAATTATAATTATAACTATATAAAATTTTAAATCCATCCATATTTTTTTGTAAGTGATGCTTTATCATTATTATTACCAACAGTCTGCTTTTGCAAACTCAGCTGCCTGCAAAGGCTTTATTGTCGTTAAATGATCAAACTTACATTCACTTAAGTTGTTACAACAAGACGGTATCTTCTGTTAAAATTACTTAGGACTTGCACCTGGATCCAACCACGTCATCGAAAGTGAGGGGACCTCCCCTGGATCGGAACCTTGGTTGATAGTGGAACAAACCATCATCCTTACCAATGAACCAACACCCCATTGGCTTCAAAAGATTTCACATCTACGAATGCAAGCAAGCAAGCAAGCGTTCATGTAAGAATCAGTGTTACACTTATCGGCTATTTATCGCCGTTATCACAATATATCATGGAAAATTCTGAGCAGCGATAATATTGCCATAATTTATCGCGATAAATTCAGTAATTATCTCGATGATTTCCAAATTATTGCCCTGTCTACATCAGTATCAACTTATAACCGGATTCTTGGTCTTTTAACCCTCATTTTGCAAAAATGAGTGAGGGGATTGAGCTCTGAGGATACTGTGACCATTTTCCATCAAGCAAACAAGGGGAAATTCGTTGTTTTCATTGCCATGATTCATCTCATGAGATACATTTATTTTTGTTTTGATGTGATTTTGTATCATCCTTTCAAGACATATGACTCAGGACAGTTATCATATTTCAGTATTGATGTGCGAAGTACCACTTGATATCTTATACATCTTATTTATCAGCTTTATTTTCATATTTATGTAGCAATGTGTTTGTTTGATGTTGTTGTAGCTTTAGATGTTTAAAAATTGAAAAAAATGATTATTTTTGTATTTTTTTTAAATTTCCTGATATTTTCTGATAATTTCCGATATTTTCCCCAATATTGCCGATAAATGTAACATTGGTAAGAATACATGCATTTAGGAATGCAAGAAAAGTACACATGGGAAGGGCTTGTTGAAGATTGATATAGTTATCTACTATGAAAAGATGTTTCTACTTTTGCAAACTTAACTGCCCACGAAGGCTCTATTGTAATGAAAGGGTCAAACTTACAGTCAATTATGCTGTTATGATGAGGGGGTATCTATTCCGTTAAAATCACTTAAAAGTACCTGGCTTTTGAGAGTGATGGTACATTCCCTAGATCAACCTTGGTCAATGGCAGAATAAGTTATCATCCTCAACAATGACCCAATACCCTATTGGTTTCCATCCAAAATTCAAATATAGTCAATAAATTATTTCACATCTACTAACGGAAACAAGCATTTATGTAAGCTTCAAATATAGTTAATAAAATGTTTCACATCCACTAATGGAAACAAGCATTTATGTAAGCATACATGCATTTAGGAATGCAAGAAAAGAAATGCACTGTAGGGAAGGGTTGCTGAAGATTGGTATAGTTTTCTTTTCCCAGAAAAAAAGCAGTATATTTGATATTTTAAATGAAATCAAAATATACATTTTGATGTGTCATTTTGACACTCCAAAGGACTATGCCACTCTGTCATTTGCAAGAAGAAAGATGAGCTATTAAGAACTTCCTTCAGTCTTGAATCATTAAATGTCCAAGCATAATCTTCCAACAAAATCTGGCTTTATAGCCATTTAAAGAAACTAAATGACTGCTTATAAAGACAGCTTCTAGATATCTGCTCCAAAATTCTGAGTAGCCTCCTTGGAACTACAGATCTTCTGTGAGAAAACCTCTTTCATTTGTCTCAACTGTAACCAGTGAACCTTCCTGTAGGAGTAATGCTTCGTTTGATAGTTTATCTGCAGTTTCATTAAGTTCTCTGTAAACATGATTGAATGTTATATATTCAGACTAACTTCTTTTTTCATTGACCTTCTCCATGACTGGAAGAAAAAACAATTTTTCCGAATTTATCTTCCCATTTGCCCAGTCAATAACAATTGTACCATCACCAAATACCTGTAAGTTTGTCTATTCTCTGTCAGCTGCCAGTTTTAGCAGAATCCACAAGGCACACAATTTCCGATTTACTGTTGGTTCCTTGACCCATTGCTTCTTTAAAGGCTATGGATTGATTTTTGGACAGAAATAAGATACCAGTGACACCACCTGAATCACAATCACCTGAGGGGCTTTGGCAAGCTCCATTGAAAAATTGCAAGGACTTGGAAAAAACCAATATCAGGCTGTTTAATTATTCTCTTAGTCTTTACCTTCATTGAACCCAATTACCACCATATGCATATCTTATCTGGAGCAAAACTGAATCGGAATGATATCTTTACCTATGTTACTGGATCTGTTGACACTGGGGGACGGATTCGTGAATCCTTGGATCAGATCTGGATCCGGATTCAGATCTGCCAAGGATCCATTTCGTAAAGGTTTCAAATCCAGGGAAGTCGCGGCCTGCAAGTTTGCTAAACTGTAAGCATGCCTTCCAGTACTGTGCCTTATGGGTTTCAAGTCCAAGGAAGTCGCGGTCCGCGGGTTTTCTAGACTGTAAGTGTTTCTTCCAATACAGTAATGTTTCATACTGTCAGTCACGATTCATGAGTTTCCTTAATCCAAACCTCAAAATTCGAACCCAGTCCTCTTAATGTATAGAGGATTGATGCGTTAATTTCAAAGACGGGAAGGATAAGAGGGTCGTGATGTTAGCTTTTGGGGCAGCTTGGACAGGTACTTCTGCATGGGCAGTGCCTAGCATGCAGAGGTGTTCGAGCGACACTCTTTAAAGTGGCTTTTATGTAAATGGCTAAAGTGACTTTTGTAAGGTTGAGTGACGTGATTTAAGTCATCTCAACGGAAGATTAAGTCGTGATCGCGAGATCCAAGATCTAATCTTGGCCATTGAGATCTAGGGTTAGGGTTTTAGTCATTAGGGGGATTATAAAAACATATCTAAGGAGAGTGAGAGGCACACATGAGTGCATAGGAGCAAGAGGGAGTCTTGCTCATGTACTTGTGTTTGAGTGGGTAGGGTTGAGGAAAGGGTGCAGGGGGCAGCGAGGGTGATAGCAACTAAGTGGGCTAGGCTATCAGCTGCAGCATTGTAATCCTCTGATGGGCCATTATCCCAGGATAGGAGCCCATGATTTTATATAATAAAATCTAACTCAGAAATGGTTTTCCTGCAAGGGTTTTTCCAGGGGTGTTTACCCGAATCTCGTGTGCAAATGTGTTTGATTTATGTTTTAATGCTTTCACTATTTATCGTTGAGTAACCTACCATATGATTTCACTACCGTATGCTAGGTTCAGGAAATTCAACATGGTATCAGAGCATGGACTCTGAGGAAACCAAGTTTTGTACAAGCGAGATTTGTTGCAACGTTGAAGCTACGGGGTTTAATTAAAAAGGGGTTGTACGGATTGAACGTACGACGTACAGATTGGTCGTACGATGTACGGATTGGTCGCTGTGAGTGAATCAATGCGTGAAGGCTGCTGATTTGTCGAGGAGCTAAGGGCCGACAAGATAGATTGCAGCCGGTGTAGAATCGAGCTGCAGTTTGGGTGAAGGACATAGTTTAAGCAGGGTCGTGGCTGCTGGGTAGAGCAATTGCTGGCTCACGTTTGAACAATCGTCAATTGCAGAGAACAACTAGGTGATTGTGTAGAAATTACAACCGCCAGTGGACAACGGGTCCGCAGGTGCACCAGCGTGAGGAAGCTGGAGTGAGGTCGCTGGCAGGACATGGCAAAGAGCTCGCAGACGTAGAGGCTGGGCGACTGAGCGAAAAGGGGCGTCGACAGAGAAGCAACCACGTGAAGGGTTGATTGAGTAGACTGCAACAATCCTGGAGCTAGAGCAGCCGACTAGTGGTGGCTTAGGGTTGCTGCAGTGGAGGAGCTGCTCGCAAACAGAAGATGCCGACAGAGGTCGACTGTGCGTGGAGTAAAGTCGACAAAGGTAGTTGGGCACGGTAGTTTGGCCAACAAAGCATAGCAACCGAAGGACGTGGCTGTTGAGGTGGAGTTGCCAGCCACCAAAAGAAGTGCTGACAAGTGGTGTTGAGAGCAGCCGACAACAAGAGGGTATGGAACTGTCATTTAATCAAGACCACCAAGCCCTCTATATACCCCAATGTTGGTGGTGTTGATTGTTAAACTCCTTTGTCATGGCCTTAGCAAAAGTGTACCCTTCACTCAAACTGGAATCATTGATTAGGCATGTTAAGCTTTTTCTACCATATTTTAAGGCTAGGATTAGGTAGTTTCATCAAAATTGGGTGGTGTTGACTGATGTCCCTAGAGGATCGAGGTATAAGTAAAGTCAAGACAAGAGGCAAATGATGATCCTAATGATGTGTATCCAAATATAAGCGATGGTGGAACATTGCTTGTCATTCATGTTTATCATTTAAATGTTCTTGCTTGTTTATTCGTAATGCTTTCTTTCAAAGTTTCAATATAATCATTAATATATTGTGGATGGCATTGCAAACTTCATAATAATGTAGTATTCATCTACAAGCACAAATATGCATGTTTTCATATATTCTACAACTAATTTGTCTTTTTGCATGTTTTTGTTGAATATAAACGTAATATATATATATATATATATATATATATATAATAGACGCTCTCGGGACGCTCCGCTCCTAAGGATTTTTGGAAAATGACGCTCCCGACGCTCCCATTCTCTAAAATGCTCCCGCTCCGCTCCTGCTTCGTGCAACATTGGTTGGGATAGCCTGTGTGTGGGTCCAAGGGGATATTGTATCTTAGATCAGATCAGAGTGCAGCGGAGATAGTAGGAGGGTCTTCGAGTTCAGAGGGAACAACTACAACAACAATAAATTTGATGGAGTTAGAGATTGATCCAGGAGGAGGTTCTTCCAGAAGTACCTTTCTCGCTAAGAGGGAGTGTTAGCTTTTTGGGTAGGTCGGACAAGTACTTCTGCATTGGCGGTGCCTAGCATGCAGAGGTGTTCGAGCGACACTCTTTAAAGTGGCTTTTATGTAATGACTAAAGTGACTTTTGTAAGGTTGAGTGACTTAAGTGATTTAAGTTATCTCAATGAAAGATTAAGTGGTGACCGTTAGATCGTGAGATCCAAGATCTAATCTTGGCCATTGAGATCTAGGGTTAGGGTTTTAGTCATTAGGGGATTATAAAAGTAGATCTAAGGAGAGTTAGAGGCACACAATGCGTGCATAGGAGAAAGAGGGAGTCTTGCTCATGTACTTGTGTCTGAGTGGGCAGGGCTAAGGAAAGGGTGCAGGAGGCAGTGAGGGAGATAGCAACCAAGTGGGCTAGGCTATCAGCTGCAGGTTGTAGCATTGTAATCCTCTGATAGGCCATTATCCCAGGACGGGAGCCTAGGTTTTTATCTAATAAAATATAACTCAGAATTGGTTTTCCCACAAGGGTTTTTCCAAGGCTGTTTACCCGAATCTCGTGTGCAAATGTGTTTGGTTTCTATTTTAATGCTTCCGCTATTTATCGTTGAGTAACCTCGTTGTGCTTTAGTTCAGTAAATTTATTTTGCTTGGAATTAACTGTCGTGTGCTAGGTTCAGGAAATTCAACACGCGATGTAGAGAATTGATGCGTTATGGTGAATGTGGAAGCGGGTTGGGCCAAGGTGAGTATAGCGTAGTATATAGTTATTAAAATGTATATATATTAATTAGATATTATAAACTATACTTTTAAGCTAAATTTTTTATTTATATTATGATGTATAATTAATATAGTAAAGTATATACTATAAATTAAAAGTTATAAATTTATAGATATTTACAAAATTTAATCTGTTAATTTATTTTATATAAGTATTATATATTTAAAATGTATATATATGACATGTTATATATTTAAAATTTTATATTTTTTAAATTTTATTTGAGTTTTGTTTTTACAAATTATAAAAATTTTGATTGGCTAAGAACTCATCTTCCTCGAAAGTAATGGAATAGGTTAACGACCCAAGAGTTAGAGGCATTTGGTAGGATTGGAAGACTACACCCTTATGTACCACCGATGGGTTATTTTAGGTGGCTAAATTATGTTTACACATAATGATGTAGCTACATGTCGGGATATATCTTCAGATTGTATGAACAAAGGTTAGGCCACTAGCCATGAGCATTGTAGCCCCCCCCCCTCTCTCTCTATATATATATAGTTTGTACCTGCTTTTTCCTTGTCTTATTCGGATCTTGGCTTTTCTAAAATCAAACGGATTCGTAATTTTATCCAGATCTGTATACGGATCCTGGTAACTTAGATCTTTACCTTCAAAAGTCATTTATTCCTAGCAATGCCCAGGCCACTGTGCAGGGAAGTGCTCTTTGCTCTATGACTTTTTTTATTCTCATACTGGCTCTTGAAACATTCTATAAGCTAAGTTACCGGGATTTGGATACGGATCCGTTCGATCTTTGAAAATCCAGGTCCGGATACGACAAGGAAACAACAAGTACACACACACAGGGTAGTGGCCTAACCTTTCTTCATACAATCTGAAGCTCTTGACATGTAGCTACATCATTATGTGTAAACAAAATTTGGCCACGTGAAATAACCTATTGGTGGTACGGAAGGGGGCAGTCTTCCAATCCTGCTAGATGCCTCTAACTCTTGGGCCATTTATCTATTCCCTTACTTTCGAGGAAGATGAGTTCTTAGCCAATCAATATTTTTATAATTTGTAAAAATAAAACTCAAATAAAAATTAAATAAATATAAAATTTTGAATATATAACATGTCACATATATACATTTTAAATATATAATACTTATATAAAATAAATTAATACTTAGAATAATTCCGGCAAGCCTACTCCAGAACTAACAGATAAACCCTAGTTGCTAACTGCAGCAACAACTCAAGACAAGTAGAGCACTCCTTCTCCAAGGGTAGCACACAAGAGAGAGAGTCTCCATATCCACAGAACAAGTACCATACATAACTGCAGCAGCTGCAGTTGCACTACTCTCTCTCTCTCAAACTTGCGCCATACTTAGCAAGAATATCATCAAGAAAATCACCAAGAGAGAGACCAAGACCAAGAGATGACCATGCGCCCTTATTCCTCCTTGCAGCTGCGGTTGCAGCTGCAATTGCAGCTCTCCACAAGACTTGTGCACTAACTGGGTATACAAATGAGCTAAAACGTCCTCTATTTATATTAATCTGTCCAATGACTTTTCTGGCTAGGCCGAACTGACTTTCTGGTAATTATATTTTCTGTTTATCTTTTTTCTGTGGAGCCGACTTGTATTTCTAGAAGATAATATACTAATATTATTTATTCTACTAGGCCTACTTGTCTTCTAGGGTTTCCACACATCTGTTTAATGGTTCACTTGCTTTTGGAATATTCTATTCTAAGTCATAGGTTACACGTGGAGGTTAATACCTCCCGCAGCTACCAAGACATCAACAAATTGAAGGGAAAAATCAATTTACATTGCCTTTCCCCTTCTTCTTCGAGACCATTGATCATTGAATAGAATATAGATGACTTATTATTGTTCACCTCCATCCCTGTTGCTTTGCTGTACAAGTCTAGGATCTTCTTGAACTTTTTTGCTTCTCTTTTGGTCCCATCTCCAAAAAGAATAACATCATCCACAGATAACATGTGAGACAATGATACAGGATAACCCATGCTTATACCTTTGATGGAACCTTCTCTTTTGTATGCTATAACCACTCTGCTCAGGGCTGTTGCCATTAGGAGGAATAGAAAGGGGGACATTGGACATCCTTGTCTTAAGTCTCTCGTGGCATAAAAAATCTTGAGGCCGATCCATTAATTAGCACAACAAATGAGGCTGAAGATAGGCATCCCTATGATCCAGTTCACCACTTGAATGCTCATTCCTATGTGGAGTAAGATTATCTTTAAGTACATCCATTTAACTTTGTCAAAAGCTTTAGCCAGATCAAGTTTCATTACTATAGCTGTTACCTTCTTTATTTTGATTGAGTGCAATCCTTATTGGGTTGAACCCACCGCATCATGAATTTGTCTACTGTGGAGGAACCCAAATTGTTCATTTGAGATTACTACTGAGAGAATTCCTTTGAGCCTGTTTCTCTGATTTTTTTTATAATTTGGTAAACTGAATTACAGAGTGAGATAGGCCTATAGTCATCCAATGCTTCAGGCTCATTCCTCTTGGGGATTAATGCTATGAATGTGGCATCAAGGTCCCCAAGACTTTCCCAACCTTTTGGATTCTTCAATTACCTTGAATTAACTTCATAAAATCCTAAGTAGAATTTTGCTGTCCACCCATCTGGGCCTGGACTTTTAGCTCTCTTGAAAGATTGAAGAACTGATTTCAATTCTTTCTTTGTTACTTCAGCATTCAAGCTGTCATTTTGCTGTTAATTTACTAATCTGGAGAAGTATGAGGCCACCTTGAGAATCTTTGCTATGTTGCAATCCAGGGGATCTTGGAACAAAGTTTTGAAATGATCGACACTTAGTTCTGCTATCTCCTGAAATGTTCTGGCCTTAGAACCATCATTTTTCTGATCTCCCAGATTGTGTTGATATTCTTCCCATGTTTGGCATAATTTTGGAAGAATTTTGTATTCTCATCTTCCTCTTACAACCATATGTATGGCGGCACTGCATGCTGCTTCTTCCTTTTTCAGAATCTTTATTTTTGGTTTCTTCCAGTTTTGTCAGATCAGTTTTTCCTTTTCTGTAAATATACCATCTTTGTTCATTCCATATATTGATTTGATTTGATCTTTTGTTTTTGTCAGCGCTTGTTGGGCTTCCTGAGCATTCTTTCTAGCCCATTCTACCACTTCTTTTTTAACCCTTTCCAAACGTTCTGCAAATTGGAACATTGCAGATTCTCCTAGGTTAGGGTCAAAATTCCTCCATTCCAAAGTTACCAATTGTCTGAACCACTCCTCTTCTAGCCAATTATAGTTAAATTTGAAGGGGCCAGGGATTTTTTGATCATTCTTTTCTATTTGTAACAGAATAGGAAGATGGTTTGAGCCTCCTTCGTCTCCCACCCATGACTTAGGTCTATCTGCTTCTTCTAGAACCGTTTCTGCCACCAGAAATCTGTCTAAAATGCTTTGACACAACTTCTCTGCTGCTTCTAAGTTTCTCCATGTTGGAATTAATTTATTTGGTTCAACATCACAAAGACCCAGATCTTCAAACGATTGGGTAAAGTAGCTATCTAGGGTATCCTGTCTAGCTCCTTCTCTCCATGTTCCTGCTACCTTCATTGTTAGATCAAGATCTCCTTCCAGAACTGTGTTGTCATCCTTGATCTCATCAGCCTCTTTAAAGTTCTCCCAGAACATTTTCCTATCATCATATGGCCCATACAAGTTAATAACTGAGAATTCTTTCCCTAAGTATTTGGATTTCAGGTCTGCCCTGATAGCATGTAAGAAGGATACATTAGTGAGATCCAATGATTCATACCAACATGTTAGAAGTCCTCCTGATCTCCCTTCAGAGTCTTTGGAGTCCAAAGATCTAAAGGACCAATTTTTTAGGATGGGTGATAAAATAACTGTTGATGTATTTAGCATCGGACAGGTACTTTCGCATAGGCTTGGTGCCTAGCATGTGGAAGTCGTTCTTATTTTCTCTCAGAACCTTAGGAAATTCACTTTATGAGTTAATCATTAAAGTGAATGACCTTTTATAATTAACGTGAGTTTAGTTAAATTAAATGCCTAAGTTTTTGGCATTAGTAATGTTAAAATTAATGCAGCTGCAAGAGCCATTCTCTGGGACGATGGCAAAGACCCTAGCTAAGATCTAGGGCCCCCAGTACACTCCTGGGGTTCTTGGTCTGGGACCAAGCAGTTACAGCCATGGCAAAAGACCCTAGTGAGGGCCCCCAGTACATTCATGGGGTTCTTGGTCTGGGACCAAGCAGTGACAGCCATGGCAAAAGACCCTAGTGAGGGCCCCCAGTGTATTGTTGGGGTTCTTGGTCAAGGACCAAGTAGTTTGATGGTATAAGTCCCTAGATGTGTTCTAGGGCCCATGGATGTGTTCTAGGGAATCCTTGCTTGGTGCTTGGATTGATCCTTGGTTGTGTACCTTGGTGGATAAGACCCTAGTTGTGATCTAGGGCCCCCAGATGTGTTCTGGGGTATCTTGGTCTGGGACCAGGTAGTTTCTTGGTTAAGTACCAAGTCGAGATGATGTGTGATCTTCTTCTCTCCTAGGATGGTCCATGAGACCTAGGAGCAGTTAAGAAGAAGGACATGATCACATCATCGAACTTCCTCTAATGCTGGGATGATAAAAGCTTATAAGTTATATCATGAGACTCATTTGGACATTCTACCATTGAAGAAGAACTCCCCTTTGACTTGGATCCCCTCTCCTTGACTTTTCTAATTTAACATTTAATATTTTATGTTATAAAATATTAATTGTTTAAATGTTTAATTTGTTAGGGTTTATTCTAATCCTCAAAGTTAGGGCTAAATTGCTAACCCTAACCTACCTACCAATCTATAAATAAAGAGACTTATCTCTCACTAGACACACGCTCATTCTTCCTCTTAGCCGAGTTTTGGTCTGAGGTTTGCTGCTGCTTCTTTTTGTTTAGATTGGTGAAGTGGTGCGGCTCTCTCTAGGACAGTCTTCTTGCGTTGGTTTACCCTCTGCTGATTGAAGGTATGGTTCTGTTGGATGGTGCCGTCCCTTGCTGCCTACTGTTTGATGGTGCTGTCCCTTGCTGCCCTTACTGTTCGATGGTGCTGTCCCTTGCTGTTTGATGGTGCCGCCCCTGGTGTCCTAATTTTTGCTGGTGTTTGTTGATGCCGTCCTCATCGCTGCTCTGCTAGTGCAGCCCTGTGTATGCTACTGCTGTCTCCTTGCTGGTGCCACCTGTGTATGCTACCGCTGTCCTTTTCTAGTGCCACCTGTGTATGCTGCCTTACCTTGCAGCCCTATTACCCTGAACAGGGTTTGATAAGACAGCCCTAGAACTGCTAGCTATTGCTGTAAGTTTTGTATTTTTGGACTGGAGTTTTAGGGCTGTTTGAGGTCTCCTTTCAGTCCTTAGGCTGGACACTAGTGTGCTGTTTTTAGCCCTATTGCTTGATGTTAGCATGCCATCTTAATTCTCAGCCAGCTGGTCAGTTTTCTGGTACACTACCCTAAAAGGTTCTTCTTGGCAAATTGTTTAAGGGATCATGATGAGATCTACCCTGAGGGTTTGATCCATGACCCTTAAAGCTTTTTTCTGAGCATACAGAAAAGAGGATAACAGCAAACACATCAGGTAAATCTGTTCTTTGTTTAGCTAAGGTAAAACTCAGATCTATTATATGATTTCTGTTATTAGTTTTTACATCAGAATTTTTGAATATATTGCTGATCCAAAATTATAGTAGCAAATAAAATTAAAATTATTTCTGTTCCTAGCTAGTCTATATTTTGTCCTTAAATTCTAACAAGTAACTCAAGTGAGTTGATTAAATCCTAGCTGTTTGATCTAAAGTGAAGGGGAGATCTAATCTCAGCTCTTGATCACTTTAGGAGATCTAGGGTTAACTCAACATAATAAAAGGCAGCCTAAGTGAGAGGATGAGATACGCACAGACTGAGGAGATTTCATTGATTGGGTGAAGAGCATTTCATCCAAGTGTGAGTGGACAGGGTCAGAGGAAGGAGCCACGTGCAGCAAGGGAGATAGCAGCCAGGTAGGCTAGGCTATTTGCTGTGATTGTATTTTCCTCAAATGGGCCATTATCCCAGGATGGGAGCAAGATTTTAATTAATAAAGTCAACTCAGGTGCTGGTTTTCCCTTCGGGGGTTTTCAATGGGTGTTTACCCAGAAATCTTTGTGCAATGTGTATGGTTTCAGTTTTATGCTTTTGCTGATTTAATTTGTTAAGTAACCTAGCTGTGCATTTATTTAATAAAGCGATTTTATTTGATCTAAGTGCTGGGTGCTAGGTTCAGAAAATTAACAATAACCCCTGCTTTCTCTCCTTCACACAGAGCTATTGGGTGCCCCCTATCCCTCTCACATTCAGGGATAGAATAATCATGGTTTTAACATCCCTGAGGCTTTCCCTGCTCTAAGGCCCGCCCTTGATTGTCAACTGCCTTCCTTTCTTAACCTTTTTAATGGCTTTCTTTTTCGCTAGAGAGAGATATGGATTTTAGCGACTGTAGCAGTTATTTCATTTTTCTTAGCCAAGCCTTCAATCCCTTCTTTGTCCTTTTTGGGGTTATTTCTTTTGGTTCTAAGGTTATATCTAGGGCCATATACCCTATCGTCTTCCAAGGAGTAGCGCTTGGAATCCTTGGATAGGGAGGCAACTTTGGAAATCTTAGGATTAGCTTTACTATTAGGCACTTTTCTAACAGAATCTGGGGTAAAATTTTTGTTAGTTTCCATATTTTTAAGGGTTTCTTTTGGGTTACTAATCCTTCTTCCAGACCTGGAGAACAGCTGGAGATTGGATCTATTCTTTCCTTTGAATTAATTGAGGCTGAAAGGGATTGAGAGACACGGTTAGAAACAACATTGCTCATACCTTTTATCATCGTCTTGATTTCCTCTAGCTCTGGTGCGACCTTTTCCTGCTTCTTATCAGCCTCCATAGAGATTCCTTCTTTGCCTGCCTGCTTAGGAACCCTTGGGTTGATTACTTGGATAGAATGTGGATCTATCTCTTCTGTTGATATCCCCAAGGCCTCTTTTGTTTCCCTTGGAGCTTTTTCTGCCATAATGGAATTAGGGATGAACTCTGGCGTCTTTTTTTCTTTCCAGACTTGTTACCTTTTTGGGTATGAACAGTCCTCACAGACATGGCCGATTTCATGGTGCCATGAGCACCTGGAGGGGATATTCCAGGAGTCTAAGACTTGCACAAAATGCCATTTCCCCCACCATATTTCCAATTCCTTTATTAAGCCCTCTTAGGTCCACTTCAACCAAACTTTTTATTATTCTTCTATTGATTTTTAATTGGAACCCTTCTTCCAGACTTATTCCTAGTCTATCTCCTATTATTTTCAGAATTTGCTCACTCCACATTTCCATTGGCAGGCCTGGGAGTTTGACCCAAATGGGCTGTGAGTACGTTGGCTCTTCATAGGGTTTCCACCTCTGAATGTCTAGAAGCAAAGGGCCCCACAACCTTATCCTGGCTAATAGCTTTTTATGTCTAATACCAATAGGACTTCGAAAGCAAGCCAGCCCCTAATTAATGTGTGGTATTTTGGGATGTAGCCCAAAGGTTCTAGCGAAATCTGCTCCATCCACCACTTTAGCCCACCATTTGAAACTGATTTCCCATGAAGGACCAGTAATGGCGTTGCTCATTCGGGCTGTGATGACTTCTAACCCCACATCTTCTCCCACAACCAGGCTAACCCTCTCCTTGCATTTTCTCAAACACTTCATCTTGTGGATACTCTTCTCTCAATAGGGTTTTGGATTGGCTCCTTTGCACAGTTAGCTCCTGGGCTTCCTCCAGCCACTTCTTCCCACGATAGCACGTCAAGCTCTAGACCAGCATTTCCTTCCACTTCCGTTACCTTGCAGACCTTACGTGTTTCTTTTCACCGTAGTAATGTGAATTTTGGTTCAAGCATTTTCGATGGGATGAATGTTGCTCCTTGATCTATTGTGCCAGCATCCCAAGCATGGTGGCATGCATTGACCTCAAAAGGCCCTGTACCAGCGTACTTCAGGTCTTTTCCTCTGTTACTACTAGTACCTCTGACTCAAGCCTTTACCCTTAGGTTTTTCTTGCATTAGCTTTAGAGGTTTCTCTAGCAAGCAATCCTTGCTAAAGGCCTTAGAACCTTTCAATGCCTCTACTAATGTGTCTCTAGTCACAAAAACAGACCTTTGGAATGCCTCCTCTTCTTCTTTAGACCAGTCTACTATGTTTTCTTCTATCCTCACCACTTGTTACCTTCAAGAAGTCGGTGGAGTTAAGAAATTTCATGATGAATTTGTCCAGTATTTTGGTCATAATTTAGGAAAAGTTACGAGGGTTCCAAAGATTGATATAGTTATCTACTATAGAAAAACATTCCTAAAATATGTTTAGGATGATATTGAAATTATCGTCATAGCAATTATTTTCAGGTTCTAAATTAGTAGAAATAGTGCACAAGAGGGCTCCACGGTTGGGGGTATTTTTAGAAGAATGGTTGTATATAATTCCAAACAAATGCCATCAGTTAAAATTTGGTAGCTAGACTTGCCCTACAACTGAGGGTGTGTCTAAACACCTCCTTGCATGTTTCTGCATATGCTGACCCTTTTGTTTGCATGTTTGTGTGTATGCTTGCTTGCGTGCATCCTTTGGAATATTATATTATACCTGCAACTAATATAGGCTACCATTAAAACCATGATCCGGTTGAAATTTACAGGATTGTGTCAAGGGCCAGGGGTGTACATGTGTGTACATATATTGCTTTCTATCCATCCATCCTCCCACTTTCTTTCTTTCAGGCCTTACAGGATATAATTGAGAGACAAATTTAAATGTTATCTTAAATATTTATCTCTACAAAAGTACCATATAAGATGCTAGTAGGTTAATGACCTGCTGATCCAACATGCGAAGAAACTATTAGTTTAGAAATCAAGGAATTCTATTAAAATACTATATGAGAATAATTTATGACTTTTTACTTCCTGTGAATGTTACAGTTACTTAAAATACAAAATACATGTTCAAGTTTATTTATAGTCTTTTTATGTTGTATGTAATATATATAGAGCATTGTACCATAGAAAATATTTGCTATGAGACCGTATATATATATATATATATTTATGCCTGTTTGCCTTTGTGTTGACACTATGCCTGTCAAATGGAAGTTAGGTTTATTTTTTAAATTTCCGTAGGCAACTTTTATCATGTGGAAGGCTTTGCTTTGCTATCAAGCAAACTCAAAGATTGCATTTTATATGAATTTTTGTGGCAAACTCAATGATGTTGGATCTGTATTACAAAATTTGGATGGATCACATCTAGTGATATGCAGTTGGTTTTTGAGCTTTCATGAGATGTGTTGGCAGTTTTCTGATTTTTTGACCTAATGACTATAAATTGCAGGTTGAGCCAAAGCATTTTTCAATGCTTGCAAATTGGAGGCGTGATTATACCATGGAAGACATTCTCACACACTTGAAAAGAGAAATGCTGGCTTCTCACAACCGGAAGTTAGTACAACCTCCGGAAGGCACATTCTTCTAGGAAGTTGTCTTAGTACAATCACTTTGAATTGCAGCTTTGGATGGTTTATGTAACACATTATGAGTGATAAGTCAAACGTCTGGGTCTGTTCCGTGCTGTATGATTTCTGTGAATTTGTAAAAGGCTCATCTGTACTTGCTTCTGTGAGATACAGATGCTAAAGTTATATACTATTCCTAGCGATTATGACCTTTCTGTGAATTTAAAAAGGCTTATATGTATTTTTTTATGAGATACAGATGCTAAAGTTTATACTATTCCTAGCGATTATGACTTGATTCCAATGTGAAGAGTCCATGAAATCTTTTCACTGAGTTGTAATTTTATTGGCTGGATGATGTTGAACAGCTTTTATCTTTTCGACCGTTAATGCTAGTGCAACTGAGCATCTCTGATACAGGCTTTTATAGTTAATGCATGTGTATAGTCATTAAAAGGAGTATTCAAAGACTTGGATGAGTCAACTTCCTCTCTTTAAAGGTTATATTTGTCTGGAACGTGCAAATGTTTTATTCTATTTGTCTGAAAAAACAGGTGATTGTTGTTGCTGTTTTCTTTAACGGCCAAGTGAGGTGATTTTAGTTGTTTTGTTTGTTGTGTCATGAGACTGCCAAAAGAGGAGGAATCGAAGTAAGTGCTGCCAAATCAGCGGCCAACTATATCCGTACCAATTAAAGTTGTTGAGAAACCTGTGGACTGCAAATACTGGTTCCATGCAATTTTTATTTAGATTGTCAATTGACTTTAGTTTTGATCAGCATCCCCTTGGAGAATCATCAGTATGATGAGTTACAATCATTGTCATTATCCTGCATGTATTTACTATTTTCTGTTGGTCTGTGTTTGTGAGGTATGCATCCTTTGTATTGTCAAACCACACCCCTTTGTATTGGTTTTCCGCCATAACAGACGTAGCCAAAGCCAATATCTGATACAGGCTCACATTTTCAGAAATGCTTTGTCAGCCTCCATGGCAGGTGCTTTGAAAACTTGTGCTGGACAGAAGTTGGAAAAACAAATGATAAGGATGTCTTTCTATCTTGAAAATTGCAATTTCCATTGC
This sequence comes from Picea mariana, assembly GCA_032191745.1. Classification (NCBI taxonomy): domain Eukaryota; kingdom Viridiplantae; phylum Streptophyta; class Pinopsida; order Pinales; family Pinaceae; genus Picea; species Picea mariana. The sequence goes on along the minus strand of JASDQU010735950.1, from coordinate 97,559 downwards.
TTCTGATGTTCCATCCAAATCAGATCTACAGCGAGGGTGTATGGTTAGTTAATGATGTTTTTAAATAGCTGTGTTCAGATCTGGAAGATAATGACCAACTTGTACAGCGGTGATCTGTTGAACTCTATGGAAGCGATTAAAATCAGATACATTCTAGAATCCTTATTCTTAGTTCAAAACTTGAACTTGTGGGAGGTTCATTCCAACTTACACACGATTCTTAAATGTTCTGTATTTTGACCAGCTTGCCTCTATCCAACTTTGACTGATATGAGAAGCTTTGGATAAGTTGGGCAATTTTTCACTTGTCTGGCAGGATGTTTTGATTATCCTTTTTTTAAATCTATGCCAAATGACAATTTTTGTCTTGCATCTATCATCACTTTCTGCACCTTTATAGTACTTAACCACAAGTGCCAAAACATTCTTTCTTGGATAGCAATTTAATATCTTCTGGTATAGTGAATCAATATGTTCCGAGGGTAGTTGAGGGAATGAAAGGTAAAAGGAGGTTTGGGTTTGATTGATTTCTTTTACACCAGTTTATCGACTATGAAAATTTATTATAGCATTTATAAAACCAATATATTGATTTTTGGCTGGTTAATTGGAAATTCGTGTTGCATTTCCAAAGGGGTGATTTGAGGAGGATATCACATCGATATGACCACTGGAAAAGGATTCCTATTTATTTCTTACAAATTGACTAGTATTTAATATGCATATCTGTATGGTTTAATGATCGAGCACTGCCTTAACTTTTTCCCAATGGCATCAATCATTCCAAATTGTCTTAGAACAACTTAAAACTCAAACCTGTTATTTCAAGTTATGTAATAAAATTGTTATTAAGAAATACTGAAATTAGCATGTGTCAATGTCTCAATCTAAACAAGGTGTGGACAACATGTTGAACAACTTCTTCATTACCTTGACATTATCCCTATCGACGTTCTATCACATTGTAGAGAGCCTACACATACTAACAATCATTTTCATCTTCATGAACTATTCTCACCCAAAACTAAACCAAATCTTAACTATATAAAAGAGAACTTAAAGACTTACTATATATATTCCATTTAGCATTTAAAATTCTAAATGCACAATCCTTGAGCTCRCTTCATCAATGAAATTCATCCCATGAACTTGATTTTCTTGCAAATGTGGTCAATAAAGGCGATTTTCACCTTGGCACCTTTATTTAGCACCCCTTTCCTTGTTGCGGTGGTTAACATTTGGTGGATATTTTCATAGTTTTGTAATACATAACTAAATTTCTTTGGATAAATAGAGAAAAAAAATCACATACATTATATTATATATCATTTGATATATAATAATCACATACATAAAATATCATTTGATATATAATAATCACATACATAAAATAGAGAATTTTTTTTTACATATACTATATTATATATCATTTGATATATAATAATCACATACATAAAATAGAGAAAAAAAATCACATACATTACATTATATATCATTTGATTTTTCATCCCAAAATGTGCAGAAGAACATAGAATGCCAAAAAATAAGGATTTTGGATCTATGAAAACAAATCTTATCATTTGATTTTTCATCCCAAAATGCGCAGAAGAACATAGAATGCCAAAAAATAAGGGATTGTAGATCTATGAAAACAAATCTAAATTGCAAATCTAATGTTATGTAGCCACTCTTTTCAGAAATATGATACATAAATACAAAAAAAAACTATAGAGTTTGGGAATTCAAATTGGGGCATATGCACGACCTTCTTTAGGTGGATCCAAACCCATTATTATTTTTAACTCACAATAAGTATCCGATGAGGAGGAACATTGCTTATGTTCTCATATTCTACCCCAATAGATGGATGCAAATCAAAATGTATAAGATTCTTTAGGTGGATCCAAACCCATTATTTTTTTTTACTCACAATAAGTATCCGATGAGGAGGAACATTTCTTATGTTCTCATATTCTACCCCAATAGATGGATGCAAATCAAATGTATAAGATGAATCTTAGAGTTGGTCATTGTTATTTCCATGCACTAATTGCTTATTGTCACCATTGCCATTGTGGAAAACTCTAGAAATAACACATGAAGGGGATTTGGATTTGTCTTGCCTTAGTAGTAGCTACAACATTACTCACAACAATAAGCTATTCACTATCATTGTTATTAATCATGCTCACAACACTTAAGGTAATAGGCATGGGGTCGTGGAAGAGAAGGTTGTTTGTCCCTCATTAATCTTAAAATTGACCACCAAGACAATACAATAACTAATTTTCATCTTATAATTGTATCCACATGGTAGTTTTGACATAAAACCCTAGAGAAGGGTGAAATGTTAAATAAATGACAAAGTCCTCTATATAAGCTAATCACATTCCACTCTCGAGAATCACTAACACTAATGTTATTATCTATGATATGTTAGTAATCATAAAGTGCCAAATGCTAATTAAACTTACAAACAATGCAAGACAATAAAAAAATGATATATTTTAAAGCTACAACTTATCACATTTGTTAGTTCATTATTAAATTTGTAAAATGTACATATGATGCCTTCCAATCATAATTGGTAGGAACAAATGAATATTTGCTCTGGAAGGTATAATTTCAAATACTTTGAGATAACTACCATGAACTAATGCAATGACTAAAAAAGTACCACTCAAGTTAAAGAACAATGTAAGGATGTGATTCTCTTAGGCTCTAAATTGTGTAATATAATTTTTTGTTACAAGAACCTTCACAACTAGGCTACGAGATAAATATATCTATCAATTAAAACATATAAAAGGATAAAGAATACTTTAGTACTCCATAACAAAGATGCCACAAACATTACAAGCATGCAATATGTAACTCTTCATCTCTATGCATCTTGTTTGTTTAGTTTTCTAACTATGGAGGTTAGATTCCTTTGTTAATTCATGCATTTTGAGATCTTCTAATGCTTATGAACACTATCATTCTTATGGATACTAGAACTGCATATGATTATTCTAGATGGCTGTTTAACTTGTGAAATGTGATAGGTTTTTATTGCATATATGAGAACTTCACATGATCAATGTGACTCACATGTGGCTTGTTATTCCATTTGACTAGAGTCATAATTAATGTATTATTTTTATGACTATAATCCATGAATTAATGTGATCAATTGGCATAGTGTCTATTTCTCGTGATTGAAGGATATATCATATGATTAATTATGATTATGATCCATTTTTATCCATGGCTAGTTAGTACAATGATGTAATGCTATGTTGTTGTTGAGAAACTTGTTATCTCCCAAACCTACACTTGAAATGTTACAATGTCCTTTAACCAAGTGCAACCCTAGTGGAAATTAGGAAGGTTTCTCATTGTCACCACAACAACTCTTCCTCACTTTAGGTCGGTTTTTTTACAACACAAAGAGGAAAACCCTAGATTTTTTTTTTTTATGATGTTCTTTAGAATAAAGCTATGGTGGATTTTGCCAAATCCATTGCCTATCCAATTTGGTCATGGAGTCAAGATCAAAGAACAAGAGAGTCTGTTTGAATATGATAAAGAAGGCATAATTAAGCCATCATTGATGTTCCATAATTAGTCCAAAACATATTTTCAGATTACACAAGAATAAAGTGAGAACCCTTAAATGAGATGCATCGTCACAATCATGAAATTACAACCAAGTATAGGGACAACCATCATATGTAACCTTAGATGAAGTAGATAAAGTAGGCCAACCTTCTTATTGAATGAACAACCAACAATACATAATTTATTCAAATTTTATTTCACAAAAATATCAAGAGGATTGAATGGGTCTCACCTAACCTTCATCCTAAGCTAAGAAAATCCATAAAAATGGAGTGAAACAACCCTAATAAAAAAAAATTACAGCAACAAAAACCTTCAATCGTTTAAGTTGTTAGAATAATAGGTGTGCTCGTTTCTCCATAGACAATATAGCAATATTGTCACCCAACCATACGCCGAAGCCACCCCCGAGCACCTTAACCTTGACAGATATAATAATTTCGGAAGCAAACCCTAGAACCAATATCCAACCAAGGTAGCATATCTCTCTCCAAAGCTAGCATGCCAAGCAGAAGATCCAAACCATAACCAAAGCAGAAAGTCCAAACCATAACCAAAGACTAAGTCACCACTGCAACAACTACAACTCTCCTCTAGTCATGCGCACCACTTATCCTTATGCAATTGTGAGAGTGAGTGTCCAAATGAGCTCTAGCGCCCTCTATTTATACTGCTCCAACTCACCTGACTGGGCCGACTTCTCTTCCTTGAGGCTAATAACTCAATATTAATTATTCTCTTGAGTTGACTTGTCTTCTAGGGTTATTATCCAACGTTTTATGGTTTCTCTTGCTTCCTGGAATATTCTAGTCTCGTCAAAGGTTACACGTAGAGGTTAATACCTCCTGCAACTACCATAATATCAACACAAGTTACATCAAGAATTAGGGAGGTTTTAACAACCTCAACCCTAATCTCTTCTTTTGTGACAAACTTCCCTTCTACAAAGATTATTTAAGTGGAAAACCCATGGTAATTCTTGAAGAAAGCCTAATCATCCATGGGAAGAATAAATAGATGGAAAACCCTCACATTGAACTTGTCCCTTTTCCAATCCTCACAAGGATATTCAACTAAGTTCTTGGAGGGGAACTACCAATATTCCAATTACCATGCATTTAATAAATCAAGTTATCCTCTATTTATCCCTGAAACTCCAATGAATAAAATAATATCAAAGTGAGCTAGAAACCCTAGAAGTAGGGCACTCATCTTAGAGTTCTTTTTAGGGTTGATTAAATCACAAAATGACGCGTGCCATCTTCTCCTTCGAGGTAGCTCCTCCAAATATGTGAATGCTATCTCGAGTAAGGTGTAATGCCTCATAAAATCCCTTTAACATGATTTAAATGCCCTTTTTAGGAGTGTCATGGCCTCGTTTTGCCTAATTATTGGTGCAAAGTCATGACCAACAAAAGGCAGATCCACAAAGGAAATGAAGCCACATAAACTTGAGTATGTGGAGTTTATATAGTCATCTCGTAAACCCTATGCACATAGTCTCATGGACCCTCTGCATATTTTTCTAAAGGCACATACCCTCTTTTATTTGAATGGGTTACAATTGGCATATTCTAGTATATTCTAGAATCTTCTATAACTGCCTCATCAACCTATATAATGATATTTTCTATGTAAAAGAGAGGAAGTTGGGTCATTGTGTTAGTTAATCATGGTTTCTTATTAGTTTTGCACATGGTTGATGTCTATATTGTTCCACCTATGAGATGTAATATCTACTCTAGTGAATACAATGGTTCATATTATATGTTAGGATATTTAGACACTTAGGAGTTAGTTAAGAACTACTTGGTCTAATGTGTCGTTAAGAAAACATGTGTTTCTTTAGTATGCATTAGTATGCATTTGTAGTTAGGACATCCGACGGTCACGATATGTTCCCGACATAGAGTGATCTGACGATTCATACTCTCCTAGATCTTAACGGCCATTGATTCGTGGCTTAAAACTCGATTGGTCCATGATCTCTATTTAAAAAGCATGGAGGGTCATTTGCCGATGATCGATTGTGAGAAACTCTCTTATAAAATCTCTCTGTAATCTTTTTCTTTTGCATTAATAAACTGCTCCAAGTGGCCGTGTTGGCTGGGGCCGTGGATGTTTCCCCGTAGGGGTTTTACCACGTGAAAACATTGGTGTGTTGATCTTTGATCTGGTTATGTGAGTGGTTACTGAAGGTGTTAGTCCTTTGTTGGAATATCTATGTTGTCGAACATGGTATTAGAGCCTGTTTGAAGACCGCTCCTGTTGTAGATCGAGATCGTGAAACCAAGTTGCATCTTCTCCATTTTCTGTCATTTTTGTACATTTCTGGGTTGAGAGGACCGTTCCATTGCGTCCAGAGAACTCGTTTAATTTAGGAACACTTTTTGTTTCACTCGAAAAGGTTTCCGTTTGCCCAAGATACGATCATTACAATCAAATCCAGAGGTATAAAGCTTGAATACGCATTTAAATTTTTTTTTTGTAGAGTAGTATTTTGGTTTTATTTCAGTTTTGTATTATTTATTTTTGGGTTTCTACTCTTTTAGATATGTGTATGCTCTTTGCCCCGCGCCCTGTGCGATCTCGAAAAATCAGAAACAGATAGGAAAATGTGCATCTTCCGGGTAAGCTAACCGAGATCTAACCCTTGTCATCAAGAAACAATTTTTTTTTTTTTTTGTGAAAAGAGTTTTTTTTGAGCACGCTCTCCAAGACCGTCTTCACAAAAAAACCAACAACACCACCCCCAATTATCCTTCTGAACATTACAATATGTTTTGCTAGACCATTTGGTTAAAAGTTGCCTTATTAAGTAAGGGGTCTCGAGTTCAAGTCTCTCTTTTGTTACTTTTTTTGAAAAAGTTCATGCTAAAATTGTAAAGTGTATTTCACTTCAAGTATAAAAGTGAATCACTGTAAGTAGCTTTAATATTTTATTTTAGAGTTATTTATTTTGCATGAAACTTTTTTATTATAAAGTAACTTCACTGTAAAAGTGATCCCCACTTCTCTTTATAAAAGTGGGTCACTTCATAAAACAACTTACACTATCACATGGTCATTTGGTTACCATTTATGCCATTTTTTTAAAAAGGGCATAACTCTCACATACAAAGTCCGTTTTCAGTGCCCTTTTTTTTTAAACCTCATAAATTTTCGATCTTTTTCCATCCAGATCATCAGTTTCAGTTTTTAAATCCATATTATGTGCATATTTAATATGACTTTTACAAGTAATGTCTTGCTTACCAGCACCAACTACTTCCAATGGAAATCTCATATGGAAGATTTATCAAGAAGTAAAGGCTTGTACCGGATTACCTTGGGAAAGGAAAAAACACCCACTGATGATGATAATAAAGCCAAATGGGCTAATAGGAGTGACGAAGCACGTGGACTAATAAGAATGTCCATCTTTCTTGATTTAAAGTTCCACCTTAAAGAAATTGATGATCTCGAAGAAGCTTGGGAAAAGATTGAATCTGTGTTTGGTAAACTCAATATTATTCGAGCATAATAGTTAGAAAATCAAGTACTGAACTTGAGTCCAAGTGATTTTTCTTGCCTTGGAGACTATCTATCTAAGTTTAAAACGCTCAGAATTTTATGTGAAGAATGTGAGATAAAAATGGAGGAAGAGCGTTGCATCTATCTTATTCTTTCTAAGCTAGGTAGTGCATATTCTGTGTTTGTATCTACCTTTTATGCCATAAGAGAAGATCTAGGGAAAACTTATCAAAAACCCACTCTTGAGTCCTTTTGTGCTGCTTTGATTAGAGAGGAAGATAAACTTGTACAACTTGGAGTGATCAACACTGCAGGTACCTCCAACAAAGCCTTAGTTGTCCAGCAGAAATATAAACCCAAGTATCACAAGAAGCAGCATCCTCGCTACAACAACAAGCAACATAAGGGTTGCTCAGACATCTTCAACTCCTAATGGTGACAAATGAGCAAAATATAAAAATAAGAAAACTGACAGACATTGCAACTTTTGTGATAAAGATGGTCATGATGAGTCCAAATGTTTCAAGAAGATGGCATATTTAGAAGCAACAATGAAGAAGCACAACATCAGTATTGATTCTACTTCTTCTTCTTCTTCTCATGGACATGCACTTTCCGCTTCTGATTTCTCCTTCAATACAACTTCTACTTCTTCTTCTGATGAGTGGCTTATTGATTCTGGAGCATCTTATCATATGGCTAAGGATAAAGCCATATTTTCTGCCCTAAATGAATGTAACACCAAGAAAATATTTGTTGGTGATGATAGATCTCTTCGTGTTGTAGGATCTGGAACAATTCAAGTAGATAATGGTCATTTTAGTGATGTATTATGTGTTCCAAGTCTTTCTTGTAACCTTCTATCAAATCACTCATTCAGGTGAAGGTAAAACCATAGAGTTTTTGTCACATACCCACTACCTAAATCGGATTTTTCTGGTCTTCTGCCAAATCAGAAGCCCTAAACATCCATGGAGGACCAACGTAAGCTGACTCTTTCTCTCTCCCCGCTCCCATGTGGTCGCGGGTCACGATCACAGTCCGAATAAACGCAGTACCTCTTTCATATTTCGCGCCTCGACGCTACAGTGACGTCGAGTCGTTTGACTTGGCAACCGCCGAATCCCGATAGGGCTAGCGATCAGCCAATGGGGGAGAATCCCTACAGGGTTAGCAAATGGCTAATAGGAACAAATCCCAATAGGGCCAGAGAACAACCAATGAGAAATGGCCCCGTTGCGCGGTTAAGTGGAACACAGGTGGCAGAGAGGGAAACGCGACACGGTGGTCGACATGACAGGAGGGGCCCCACTTCACACGCCACACTATTCCAGACCCCCCCATTAAAGGCAGAATGGAAAGGGGGGTCCGGAATTCGCCTGAGCGCTGTTGATCATGATGAATTAATCTCGACCGTTCGAGAGTTGCGCGTCCAATTATGGACCCCCCCNGCAGAATGGCAAGGGGGCTCCAGAATGCATCCTCAACCCTAGATTTGGGCGGTGGACTCTGGCCATCTAGATCTGTTCGCTACTTACCCTAATGCGCGCTTGCGCCCCAGCGTAAAACTGGCATCTCTTCCTCACATCGGACGGTCGTTACGGACCCTGAGATTTCCTGAAGGAATCTTGTCTGTCCATCGAGACTTAGCCACATGCTATTGTCTCGAAATTATGGATTGGGATTTGTCAAGGCAAGAGCCCGAGTTTTTGTCAGCGGAACTCCCGAATCCCCGATCCTCGAAATGGGTAATCTCTCAACACGTCACCTCCTTAAATCGGACGGTCCACAACTGCTCCGGGGTTTCCACCCAGGAAAATCCCAATCCCTTGTCGCTAGGACTCCCGATCTCGTGATTTTCGATTCCTCGGAATGGGAGATCTCACGACACGTGGCCTCCGTCAATCGGACGACTCAGATCCGTCCTGGGGTTTTCACCATGGAAAATCCCAAACTCTTGTCAAGGAATCTTGTCTGTCCATCGAGACTTAGCCACATGCTATTGTCTCGAAATTATGGATTGGGATTTGTCAAGGCAAGAGCCCGAGTTTTTGTCAGCGGAACTCCCGAATCCCCGATCCTCGAAATGGGTAATCTCTCAACACGTCACCTCCTTAAATCGGACGGTCCACAACTGCTCCGGGGTTTCCACCCAGGAAAATCCCRATCCCTTGTCGCYAGGACTCCCGATCTYGYGATTTTCRATTCCCTGGAATGGGAGATCTCACGACGCRTGGCCTCCATCAATCGGACGACTCAGATCCATCCCAGGGTTTTCACCATRGAAAATCCCGAACTCTTGTCAACAGGAATCCCGATTCCGCGATTCCTGATTTCCCGAAATGGGAGATCTCACGACACGTGGCCTCCGTCAATCGGACGACTCAGATCCGTCCTGGGGTTTTCACCATGGAAAATCCCAAACTCTTGTCAATAGGAATCCCGATTCCACGATTCTTGATTTCCCGAAATGGGAGATCTCACGACACGTGGCCTCCGTCAATCGGACGGCTCAGATCCGTCCCGGGGTTTTCACCATGGAAAGTCCCAAACTCTTGTTAACAGGAATCCCGATTCCATGATTCCTGATTTCCCGAAATGGGAGATCTCACGACACGTGGCCTCTGTCAATCGGACGGCTCAGATCCCTCCCGGGGTTTTCACCATGGAAAATCCCGAACTCTTGTCAACAGGAATCTCGATTCCACGATTCTCGATTTCCCGAAATGGGAGATCTCACGACACGTGGCCTCCGTCAATCGGACGGCTCAGATCCGTCCCGGGGTTTTTCGCCCCTAATACACTGGAGTCTTAACCTTCGGGTAACTCCTGACAGATCCAATGGCTGTCAGGTTTTTCAGCCGAGATCTGACGGATCATAAGGGTTCCTACCCATGCATTCTTCGACGACTCCATGGGCGTGGAAAAGATCCATGGTCCAGATACTCTCATGAACCCTGGGGATCTACGGTCCTAAACTCTTCGCTACCCATGAAGACACAGGAAAACCAAGTGGTAAGGCATTTTAACGCCCTACTTTCTCCTACTAATCTAACGGTCGTGGGTAACCGCAGATTCCCCGACGAAATCTCGTTCATCGATTAATACCTATAAGGTTAAGGTATTTAACTTTCCAGCTCCTTCCTCTGATCTGACGGTCGTGAGTGACCACAGATCTCCCGACGGGATCTCATCCGTCGATTCGTTACTTCATCCTTATGCTGTCATCTCGGTTTTCAAGAGGATCGTTCCTCCTTATGTAGGGTTACTAAGGCCTTACACCTTCACAACCGCCTTCCCGGTTCTTGATGGGCTTTTCAAGGAAGGTAATTCTATGGGGAGAATTACTCAGGGTACTACCTAAGGTATATAAGGATGTCGTCCTTCCGAGAGCCAGGCGTGAAGTCTGAATTGGATCAGTATGCACACGAATAACGAATTCACGAGGACATAAACCATACGTAGTCTTTCCATATAAATATACAACTACTAGTACTGATCAAAACACCATATAGTCATTCTTATAATGAAATCATTTACAGTTTCACAGCTTATGAGCATAATTATTAGAATAATCACATATATATATTTCAAGATGCCAGAGGCAAAACACTTATCAAAGATAACACCAGGGGTCAAGCAACTGCTGAGAGGGGTGCTCGTTTCCACCCAACCGTAGGCTTAGCGACTCCCAGCGGATTTACCACTAGCCACCCCCGAGCTGAGACCACGATGCTGTGAGACTGCGTCTCTGTTTGCCAGTGACTAGGAGCGAAGGTTGCAATCCTTCCTTTCTGCTATCACTCACTCTGCATATTGCCAGAGTTCTCCCCTCGCGTCTGCCCCCGCCCAATCGCTTCTACCCCACGCCTTATCCTCTTGCGAGGTTGCGTGTGGCGCGATTACCCTCGCACTGGCCAGTCATGATGGCTCTACGGATGGGCGGTTCACCTCCCCATCCCTCATTAATTCCTGAGGAGCCATCAACCTACCAGT
>JASDQU010735950.1:40886-65297 GCA_032191745.1 Picea mariana | reverse complement strand
GAGGCATCTAGATACTAAATAGTACATGATAACATGAAAATGATAGATCATAGGAATCCAAAATTCAAATCATTGATTCCCTCTCTGTCGTGCTACTGCTGCTCTAGCCCTTTTACGGGTAAAGGGCACCAATTTTCCTCTGGAAGCAGTAGGTGGTCGTGGAGGTACTCTAGATGAGCTTGGAGTGGAAGCTCCAGCTGCTCCAGATGCTACATCTGAGGTGGTAAGTGATGGGGACGAGGTGGAAGGAAAAGTGTGTTGCCTCCCAGTCACAATGGACCGAAGTCCAACTCCAGGTATAGCTCTCCGTGGAGGTGGTGGTGGCATTGGATCCACTGGAAGTCCAATCTCCTCCTCAGCCTCTGTATCCACTAGAAGTGGAACATCGTCCATAATGCAAAGGTTAAATAATAAGAGATGGATGAATTAGAATGATTGAATCTTCCATTCAAAAACAAGAAGAAGAGGCACATTGCAAACCCTAGCCTAACTCTAAAAATTAAAAAAACAAAGTTCAAATCTTCAAGTTCAAACTTCAAACAAATAAAAGAAAAACGTTTTTGATCATACCTGGAAATCTTGATCTCTCCGCTGGCGCTAATGGAAGCAAGATCCTTGGCTTTCTCCTCCTTGGATAGATGCACAATGGCTTTCCTCACACCTCTCTAGCTCTCTCACACTTCACAAATGAAATAATGACCCAAAAAAGGCACCCACAGCCTCTAAAACCCCACTCGCACGCACTTTACCCACAAAAAACCTCAGCATGCCGACATTTTGTATTGACTTGGGACACATTGGCAAAATGTCGGGAGTTAATGAAAGTGTCGGGACACTTTCAAAGTTTCGGATATGTCACGAAATTTTCGGGGGAAAGTTTCAGCCAGGAGAAAATGTCGGAGACATATCCGACATATCCGATATTTCGGAGATATATTCAACAGTGGTTTGAACCCACTAGAAGCAATCAAGTAGAAGAAATGGAAGTTGTGATGAAGAACAATGTATGCAAGAAAATGTGAAAAAGACTTATGAATGGAAGCTTTGCGAGATTCAAAACTAGAGGTTCTTCCAGAAGGAGGGAAAAGACTATGATGACAACTTGTTCCAGTAAAACAGATATACCTCTTTCAATATCCATGGATTGAAATTTACATGTAAAAAGACTGTTCTTCCCAATAAAGCAAATTGAGAAAGAAGCTTATACCAGAAAGAGACCCATGTATGCAGATATAAGAAGACCTTGTATGGATTCAAGCAACTTGATGCAGAGTATCTCATATACAACAAAAGCATGGTGAAAACTTTCTATGATAAAGATAGTGTATCATAATGGTTACTCAGAAGTTCGAGATGATGGATTGCTAATCCATGGCAAACTCTCATGATAATAGATTTGAAGAAGTTGAAGCAACTCTAATCCAATAAACCCGTCTTTGTATTGACAATTGATTGACTCGTTAATGTATTTGGAGAATACTCAACCAGATATTTGTTTTGTGGGACGTTTAAATTATTACATACCACTGCATGAATTTATCGATTCGGATTGGGCGGGGAGTACAGATGACAGAAGAAGTGCTACTTGGATATGTTTCAGTTTGAGCTTTTCCACGATGTCATGAGCTAGCAGGAAACATAAGTCTGTTGCAATTAGCACTACAGGAGCATAGTATATTGCAGCTTGTGATGCTTGTACAGAAGCAACAAGTTGATTTTTGGTTCGTCTGATCAGGTGTTGAATTCGACCATGATGTATTGTAATGATCAGAGCTATGTGAAGCTTTAAGAGAAACCGGTGTTCCATGACAGGCCGAAGTACATTGAGATCAAGCATTATATTCTCCGTGATAAAGTCCAGAAGAGAGAAGTGGTTCTCCAGTGTATCTCCACAGATGAGCAGATAGTAGATATTTTGCTAAAGCCTCTGTCCAAGATGAAAAGTTTGCATACTTAAGAGACAAGCTGGGGCTTGTGGAGACGATTTCCTTATTGGAAAAGGCAGTGATCACTCCTAGGTTGGGAGGGAGCACTGATATTCTATTGATTTATGGACAGTCATTTTCCAGTTTAGAAAATGGTCCAGGATGGGCAGTTCCTTTCTAGTTCAAAAAGTGGTTCGAGATTTTCTGATGGACATGCATTTTCCAGTTCGGAAAATGGTCCAGATCGGATAGTCATTTTCGTAATAAAAATGGTCCGATAGATTGCTAATGTACCATAGACAACAATTCCCCTTGTGGCCAGTGTGGGGAAATGGTCTAGGACAATCATTCTTCTTGGCAGTCACTCTGAGTAGTGGTCAAGTAGAATCGTACGCCTCACAGGGCAGTCATTCTTTCAAAGTTCACAGTTGTGAGCAGTTTTGAAGAATGGTCCGTTTTGGAGGTTGGTGCAAGACAGTCATTTCCATAGGAAATGATCCAGACAGTCATTCCCTAGGGAAGACTCATTCTCTCCAGGTTGCACTGTGATTAGTGTCGGAGGAATGGCCCAGTTTGGTGAATGGTCCAGGTTCAACAATCGGGGACATGCATTCCCTAGGGCAGACTCATTCTCTCCAGGTTGCACTATGATTAGTGCCGGAGCAATGGCCCAGTTAGGTGAATGGTCTAGGTTTAGAAATAAGGGACAATTATTGTTCTATGCTTGGGAAGAATAGTCCAGATAGCCCATGATATGTTAGCTAGTCAGCGGACCATGTCTCAGTCCTTGGCTCAGGTGGCTGATAGATTGGCTATGGTGGACATTCCGGGCACACAAGCCCCACATGCAGCACAGGGGAACTCAGGGGAAGACAGTAGACCCTAGTCACCCACTTGCACATACACCCCTGCGAGTAGGATTCCTCGACCGTTGTTTCCCAATTTCCAGAGGGCACCCCCGGTAGCAACACAAATGCCGATAGCACAGAGATCGCCCACTCATGCAGAGGACATTGCAGAGTATCAAAGAGAGTATGCAGCATTGGGTCGTGACTTCCATCAGGATATGACCCTAGTTGAGTATTGTAGGCTCAGACTCAGGAACTGCCCCAGAGAGCCACAAAGAGGAGGGTCGCAACCGTAGCAACAACAGGGGCATAACATTGATTTCATCCGGAAAGTTGGTAAACTCACCATACCTTCTTTCGACGGATCGTCCAAATGCACCTCCAGAGCTTGGGTACAAAAGCTTGACACCTACTACAAGCTCAACCAGAGGACCGAGACAGAGGCCATCAGTTTCGCCACCTTACACTTAGAGGGTGAAGCATACGAGTGGTGGTATCATGGATTGGTGACATTGGGCCACAGTCGCATCACCTCCTACCGAGAGTTCACAGAGAGACTCATGGACAGATTTGACAGGAGGGATCCAGAGATCCATTTCAGAGATCCAGCCCAGTTGAGACAAACTGGCACATCAGAGGCATTCATCTCATAGTTTCAGCGGGTAGCAGTGGTAGTGATAAATATATCCGAGCCCCGACTGATCATGTTATTCACAGAAGGGCTCACAGAACCCTTGAGAGGATGGGTGAAGGCATACCGACTTCACACCCTGCAAGATGCCATCCTATGCACTAGAGATTTGGCAGACTCAGTGCCAAAAACTAAACCCTTTTCCAAACCCTTCGTACCACAGAAGGATCGGGACCAGAAGCCATTACAGAGGGAATGGAAGGGTAAGGAGAAGTTGGATGATGAGACGAGGTGAGAGCTTATGAGGAAGAAGCTTTGCTTCAACTGCAAAGATCCTTGGGCCACAGGTGCATGGGCAAGGGAGAGATTCACTATATTGAGGTGGCCGCAGACAGTGTGGACAGTGAGGAGGAGGAGCAGGACAATGGATCCACCAGCTCAGAGGAGGAGCCAGAGCAGGCGGATGAGCAGCCTCTCCATAGACCACCGACACCGGTAGGAGCCCACCCACCGGTTGTTCCACAACCTCTCGAGTAGGCTAGCAGACGAAAACCAGCAAAGGGTGGAGTCACAGCGACCCTTTCTGGTGTACCCAGGTACGACACCCTTCGGATCAGAGGTACTATTCAGGGGCAGCGGGCAATCGCCCTGATAGATGGTGGGGCCACCCACAACTTCATCGACGCTTCATTGGTATCGAGACGAGCCCTTCAGACAGAGGAGTTTGAGGGATTTGATTTCGCAGTAGCAAATGGCCATACAGTAGAGTGTCTAGACAGAGTTTCGGACTTGGAGATCAAGTTGGGCAATTACACTATGAGAGATACATTTTATGTGTTTGACCTATCAGACACAGATGTGGTTTTGGGAGTTCAGTGGTTGATCACCTTGGGTAAAATCACTACCAACTACCAAACCTTGGAGATGGGATTCAGAGACAGTGATGGGAAGAGGGTTGTCCTGAGGGGCATGTCGACAGGAGCACCCAGGACAGTCTCAGCCAAGAGGATGGAGAGGATCTTGAGGCACGGGGAGGCAACATTTGCCGCAGAGTGCTTGATCACCACACGGAAGGATTCCAAGGGTYGACCGCAGTATTAGACAGAGATCAAGAACTTGTTATGACGACAACAACAGGTTTTTGGTTCGATTCCACCAGGGAGACCGCCGGACATGGGATTTGAGCACACTATTGAGTTGGAGGAGGGGGCCAAACCCATGATCACCCCTCCCTATCGTCATCCTAAGAGGTTCAAGGATGAGATACAAAAAGCAATCAAGGAATTACTGGCAATGGGACACATTAGACCTAGTAGCAGTCCATTCGCCTCTTCAGTTGTCTTAGTCCTGAAGAAGGATGGTACCATGAGGATGTGCATTGATTACCGGGCTTTGAATAAGAAAACCATCAAAAACCGATATTCTATCCCTGACATTGACGAGTTGATGGATGAGCTGCATGGGGCAGTTTTCTTCTCGAAGATTGATCTACGCTCTGGATATCATCAGATCAGCATCAGAGAGCAGGACATAGAGAAGACGATATTTCGGTGCCATTTTGGCCATTTCGAGTTTCTGGTTATGCCATTCGAGCTAACCAATGCGCCGGCTACATTCCAGTCTTGCATGAACCACATATTCAGGGGGCAGTTGAGGAAATCAGTTTTGGTTTTCTTCGATGACATTTTGGTCTACAGCAAGACATGGCAGGAACATATGGGGCACTTGGAGGAGGTATTGAGCATCATGGAGGCGTAGTCACTGTATGCCAAAGAGTCCAAGTTTGAGTTCAGGATGACAGAGTTGCTTTAGTTGGGCCACATCATCAGTGCACAGGGGGTTCAGGTACATCAGGAGAAGATTAGGGCCTTTTTGGATTGGCCAACACCCAGGGGTTTGACAGAGTTAAGGAGCTTCTTTGGGTTGTGCAGTTATTACAGGAGGTTTGTCAGGGGGTTTTCGCAGTTAGAAGCACCACTCACAGATTTGACCAAGAAGGGTGCCTTTCAGTGGACAAAGTAGTCACAACGGACATATGAGCACATGCACTGTTCTAGCCCTTCCAGACTTCTCGCAGCCGTTTGTCTTGGAGTGCGACGCATTAGGGGTGGGAATTGGAGCAGTGTTGATGCAGGGAGACCATCCCAGTGTGTTTGAGAGCAGGAAGCTTAGCGAGTTGGAGCAACTCTACCCTATTTACGACAAGGAAATGTTAGCAATTATGCACGCCTTAACCAAATTCAGGCAGTATCTGGTGGGCAACAGATTTGTAGTGAAGACTGATCACAACAGTCTCAAGTATTTCCTGGATCAGAAAGACCTCAGTGAGAGACAACAAAAGTGGGTCTCGAAGATCCAAGCATTTGATTTTGACATCGAGTATGTCTAGGGAAAAAGGAACGTCGTGGCAGATGCCTTGTCCAGGAAGCCACCAGGGTGTTCGATGATGGACATTTGCACAGATTGGAAAGCACATTTGTTGGTGGAATATTCCAAAAACAAATTTGCTTGTGAGGTGATGGATGGACAAGGGGTTGACGATAGATATCGGGTACTAGATGACGTCATTTTCTACAAAGACCGGATCTACTTAGTTCCAGAATCTACCTTAAAGGGGAAGATTATGAAGGTGTGTCATGATTCGCCTGCAACAGGGCACCAGGGGTATTTCAAAACTTATAGGCAAATCAGGGAGAGATTCTCGTGGAAGGGTCTCAAGGATGATGTATAGAAGCACATCCGGGAGTGCACGACTTGTCAGCAGAACAAGTCAGAGCAGACACACCCAACAGGGTTACTTCAGCCTCTACCCATTCTAGAGCAAAATTGGGAGAGCATTTCTATGGATTTCATCACAGGCCTCCCTTGCGTGCAGGGCAGGGACTGTATATTTGTAGTGGTCGACAGGCTGACCAAATTTGCACATTTCTTTGCCATACCCACGGACTACAAGGCCATACAAGTAACAGAGTTATTTTTCAGAGAGGTATTCAGATTGCATGACCTACCCAAGTAGATAGTCAGTGATAGAGATGGGCGCTTCATCAATGCATTTTGGCAGGAGCTTTTTTGGTTGACAGGCATAGAGCTAGCCACGAGTACCAACTACCACTCACAGACAGATGGATAGACAGAGATCGTCAACAAATGGGTGGAGGGGTATCTGAGGAACTATGTGGGAGGACAACAACGCACATGGGTGAGGTGGTTGCACATGGGTGAGTATTGTTACAACTCGACACACCATATGTCTATTAGGATGTCACCATTTAGAGCATTGTATGGATACGACGCACCCACTTTTGTGGAGATTGTATTTGGCGATAACAGGGTCCCGGTGGCCAAAGATTGGGTGGAGGAGAGCCAAAGGATTCTGCGGGCAGTAAAGGAAAACTTACAGGTAGCACAGAATCAACAAAAGATCTATGCAGTCAAGCAGAGGGTCGAGCACAGTTTCGAGGTTGGGGACTTGGTTTTTCTGCGGTTACAGCCATACTGACAGTCCTCCTTGAAGAGGAGTGGAACAGAGAAACTGAAACCGAGATTTTATGGGCCATACAGAGTCATTGGGAGAATGGGTGAGGTGGCATACGAGCTAGAGCTACCGAAGGGTAGCAAGATTCATAATGTCTTTCACGTTTCTTGCCTTAAAAGGGCAGTGGGACAACAGATCAACACTTCATAGGAGTTGCCACCCTTAGATGAGGAGGGCCAGTTGGAGTTAGTGCTAGAGGAGGTGCTCGAGCAGAGAGAGTGCAGGTTGAGGAACAGGGTCATCAGGGAGTGCTTGGTTAGATGGAGGGGTCTTCCAGTGGAGGATGCCACATGGGAGGGAGAGCATATTTTGCAGTACCCAGGATTGATTTTGCTTGAGGACAAGAAATCTCGAGAAGGGAGGACTGTGATGTCCCGTTCCCAAGAGTAGGCCAACAGGGAGTGACTTAGTAGTCTATGTGTTCCCGTAGACTATAGTCAAGCACAAACAAGGAACAAGATGGAGAAATAAGGGTGAATTTGTGGCTAAACGATGAATTAAGCCAAAAAGCTTAGGAAAAGTCACTTAAGCCTAAGTCAACGAAGAATTAGAATGAAAAGGTGCTAAAGGGGGACTTAATTAATTAATTATTCACCTTAGGAGGAAAAGCGCCGAGCTTACGTGAGGTCAATGGTGAATTAGATCGAGAAGGGTATAAAGGGAGGAATTTGACCTAATTCCTCATTATGCATTGTTATGATTTGATGTTGAGAGTTCCCAGAGGAGGAAGAGAATCGACCTTGACTGTTTTGTGGATTTCTGGAGGAAACCTCCACCATTGATTAGTTTCGGTGTTTAGAGACACACCGTAGCCCATTTGAGATACCATCCAAGTATTTCATTGTGCTATTAAGGAGTATCCAGTTGCAGTGTGCGCATCTCAGCCAGTCAGGGCACAAGTCAGATTGAGGGTTTGTGGAGCTGCACGAGGTCCGAGCTCAGATTGCAGTTTCCTTCCGACCCAGTTGAGATCCAGCGAGAGCACTTAGATTGAGCCTCTTTCCATTAGATTTTGACGGTGGAATCTTGCAGGGCGCATCATCCGACCATTTAGGGCGCAACTCTTCTGGCAGGACATTTGAGGTTGCAGACGGAGCATCAGAGCAAATCCGGGGAAACCCTCGACCCAGTTCCGCATTTGGCGAGACGATCGTTTTGAGTCCTATAGCAACTGATTTCGTTGGTGGAATCATTTGGGGCGCATCCAGTGACCCAAGAGGTGCGCAAACCCCCTCAGGGGTCGAGATCGAGTGGCTTAGAGACCAGATCCGATATCCGACGCTCATCCATTTCAGTCTAGAGGCCAGGGTGCTTCTATTGGGACAGTTTCCAGCTCATTCCGACAGGTCTAACCTTCCAGACGAGTTTTCCAGCTTGTAGCGGTTATCGTACTTCTCCGGATCTATCCGTGCATGCATCAGATCTTCCTTCATCTTCTGATCACGAGTATTGTTATGCTATTTGCTTGTAATCCAGTGAAGATCCATGAGATCTAACTGACGACAATACTCTATATTTCCAGTATGTTATTGTATTTCCATGCTTGAGTCTCATAATACATATTATTGGGCAGTTGATGTTCTTTATTTCCGCATGCATCCTCTATATACTATTTAAACCATAAATATACAACATGCACATGCAATAACCATAAACATCTCAAACACACAACTAAAACGCATCCATAACCCCCCAGAGTATCAGATATGAAGATAAAGCACATCCAGAAACCCCCAGTGTATCAGATCTGCGAGACAAAACATTAGATCAATAGCAAATATCTTGATCAGCGAGATCAGGGATATTTCATATAGCTGGAAATTACAAACCATGAAGAACATAGATGGCTGAAAATCAAATCTGCAATTTACACAAGTATTGGACAACCGAAAACTTCATTAATACACATAAGAGAAGTTGTTGTACATACCATAGGCCTTATCACAAGGCTAGTACAATCCACTAGCTCTCTAACACCTTACTTAGGGAAAACAATTAAAAACCCTAGCTCAACCAAGGAGATCCAACAATCATGAATCAGTCAGGCTAGTCCTCTAAGGCAAGATGTCTCCCCTTCTTGTTCAAGTACAACCTAGGGTTTCATCTCTAAATCATAATCTCCGAATCTCCAGGAATGAAACCCTAACCCTAGACATCAAGATGCTCCAAGAAGATGAAGAAACCCTAGCGACTCCAAGAGAAAGAGAGACCAAGTATAAATGAAAATACAAGAGAGAGAGGATGCCTAGTGCACTCCTTCTAGTCACATCTCTACACAAGAGTGAATAAGAATGAGTGATATGAATATGGGTTAAGGACTCTCTCCTTCCTCTATATATATGGGAGCCGGAGGTAAGAGAGGCCAACAGTACAATGTGGGCTAATTCCTTTACAAGAAACCTACAATAAACTCATGTAGGCTCACACAAGTGAAGTGCTCCACACCAAGGGTACAAATATGAAGCTCCAACTTGATATTGTACACAATAAGGGCTCCAAGATGATGTAGTTACACAAAGTGTGTCCACACTCCTTTGCCACAAGGCGAAATGAACTTCATTGCTCCTCCTCAGCCATGTGCTCCACTGGGTCTGCTCCCCCTACATGAACATTGTCACAACTTAGGTGTCCTTGAGCCAACTCCAAGCCTTGATACAAAAATCCAAGCTACACCATGCTGTCTAGAGCTTGATGCCCTCCTTCAAGATGCACAACACTCCTCCTAAGTAGGGCATTCTCCAAGGAATCGAACCTTTCTATGTGGCCATCATGAAGGACGTCCCCCAAGCTATCAAGAGAAATCCAACGCCCGAGGGAAGAATGCCAAGCAAGCACCCAAATAAGGTCAAGCTCCAATGTGCCAATCCATCACAAACCATCTGGGAGATGAATATACACCATGTACCCCAAATCTCATGAAACACCCCCAAACATGGTGTAAACACTTTCCAGGTAACCCGAAAGCTAATATAGGCCATGGTGATATCAATCTCACTCTTTGAAGTAGAAGTGGTACTCAAATAAATAACTCTTGGACACATTGGAAATCATGGTCTTAGTTATACTAAGGTTAAGTACCAACTATCTAAGATAAAAAAAACTAGACAGGGCATTGGTTTGTCATTGAAGCCCCTTTGGGGAAGAGGCTAAGAGGACCACATTGTCAACATATAAGAGCAAGGATATCGGGGCATGATGTAGGAGACAATTGTCCTCCTCTTGTATGTGCTCCCTAAGAAAGGAGTCCGCCTCATCTATGTAAATCTCAGAAAAGGTTGGAGAGAGCCAACAACCTTGCTGGACTCCTATGGTTCTCCAAGTGAAATAAGAGAGGCTGTGAGCAATGCGAGGTTGTCCAATGGAAGATTTGCAGTCTCTTGATGGTAGCCGAAAGAGTTTCAGAGATGCTAATGCCCCACAACATTTGGAATAATCTCTCTCTTGATATGGCATTGAAGGCCTTTTGAAAGTGAAAGAAGCAACAAAAGAATTTTGAAGAGCGATGTCGAGCATTCTTAATGCTAGCTTGAAGAGTAAATATATGGTTGGGAGTCTGGAACTCCTGTCAGAAACCTTTCGATCATCTAGGTCTAAGGTTCCTCTCAAAGTGTTATGAAATTCACGTGTTAAGCTTTGTAGCATAGAGTTTGGAAAAAGTGTGCCCAATCATGATGGTTCTATAATTATTACGGTTTGATATGTTCCCTTATTTGAAAATGGAGTGGATGATATGATGGGTCCATGAAGAAGGGAAACCAAAACAAACATCTTTATTAAACAAATCAGGATTGTAAGAGTCTGGAGAACCAATGCCATGTTTGAGGAACTCTGCCTTGAAACCTTGTTTATAGCTTTACTAGTGCTCATAATCCTAATTGCTCTGTTGATCTCTCCAGAGCAAAATAAGTAATAGGAGGAGGGAGGGGAGGGGATATGAACTGGGGGTTTTCCAATTAAATCATAAAGGGAGGTGGTATGTGAGAAGAATGAATAATGATCAATGTTGGGTGGGAGAGCGACTTGTTTAGAAAGGAGGGTGCACTAGCAGGCTTTAGATAATGATGGAGAGCTTCAAGAAGCTTGCACCTCCTCATGAATCATCAATCACCATTGTGCCAATTGTTTCATCAATCCCCACGTGCCTGTGTTTCTCATGTGCAAATTTTTCATTATCCTTTATAACAACTACAACTATTGTTTAGCTTTCACAAATGTAAACTTGCCTGAGTATGTATATGTTTGATGAAAACATGTATTTAAGATAGTATTCTAGAAAATATGTAATGTGAAGAGGTTGTCAGGTTGATCTTTAGTATGTGGTGGCGGGGGTTTGTGTCTTTTGTTACAAGAGTGAGAAACACTAATAGGGTTACATCATCAAGCACTCGAGACAGATTACACAATAACGCTCATTGATATCATGAGTAACGAATGCATTTATTACAATGAGATTCACCTCTCTTTTAGAAAGTTTGAGAGGTCTTATTTGTCCAAAACCCTAAAAGCTAAAAATAATGAAAACTCTAACTTTTATAATGTAAGTCGCAAAGGTGACTTTATTACACATGTAAGCATTATATTCTAACAACCCCTCTTAAGGCTTACTGTACTGAAAACAAAGTTTACTGAAATCAAGCACACACTGACTAAAAAAACAAAATATTAGAAGTAATCAGAAGCAAACATTTTTCATAAGCTTCTTCTTTGGAAAACAGTTCTTGGACTAGTTAGAGCTCCATCAAGTTGCCTTTTAACCCTCATAGAGATGTAGCTCTTGAGTTGAATTCATGTGTTCTCGGACTCCACCTCTCCAAACTCCCGAACTATGAATCTCCCGAATTTTTGAACAACCATCCATATTGAGTGACATCCATAGTGCTCCATTTGGTTGTCTCATGACCCTTGTAAGGGTATAATTCCCAAGACCCACAAACTCTAGAACTGTCTGGGCAACAATCCATGTCGAGCTTTATCTACATTAGATCCCTTCCCTCCTTCAAAATGTGATTTTCTTAAAATACGAAAATCTATTCTTCTACATCTCTTGATTCTTTAATATTTCCTTTGATAACTTCTTTTACAAGGAGATCGAACAATAGAATCAAAATCCCAAGTACTAAACATTGAGTGGAAGACATTGCAGTTTAGTCGTATGACAAGAAGGTAATGGCCATGCCTACAACTCCTATCAATGATCCCTTCATATTGTTGGTTATAATTCCAGCGAAAAAAATTACACAAAAAGCTCAACAAAATGGTTGTTGATTGTCAGATTTCCTTTAGCTGATTGCATATTAAGGTAGGGTTCTGTAATGCAATGTATAGCCAAATTGAGTTTCTGACAAATTTCAAAAGCCACCTCTCTGATGGTGGTTTACATTGTAGTAGATTTGTACGAGCAACAATTTGCAAACTGTAAATACTTGTACGACAAACATGCGGTGGTTGTACAATTTGGTAGTGGTGGGTCTGGTGGCTATACGATTTGGCAGCTGATGTATGGCACGTGGTGGCTCAGAATAACAATGATAACTCTTTTTATTTAATAAGTCTTCTGTATTCTCCTCTACGACTGGCCAACTTGTGGATGGTGTGCGTCAGGCTCTTTGAATGGCATCAAGGCGTCTAAAAAAAAGATGACTGTTTCTTCCTTGGCTGTTGCATCTTGACTTTCATACGATGGCTCAAGTAAGATGACTCCTTCACCTCGACACGACAACTCTTCTCCTTTAATTTAACAACTTCAACAAGCGGCTCTCTTCGACTAGTGGTAGCTCTTAATTGGCGGCTAGGACGTTGGGCATTTGCTTTTGACTGATATGATGACTCCCTTTCCTTGCTACGAATGACAAGTATGGTGGTTTCACACTTAAACAAATTGTGTTGGCTTCCTTTAAATGCGACTTGCCTCTGTCTCACAATCTTCTCACCTGGTGCCTGGATGACCCTCTTCACCTTTCAATCAATGAGGATCTCCCTGCTCTTATTCCAAATTACAAGAGCTAGAAACCTTAGATAGGGTTACATCACAGAGCACATGAGAGATATTACAAAATAACGCTCATTGATATTATGAATAACTGGTGCATTTATTACAATGATATTCACCTCTCTTATAAAGAGTTTGAGAGGTCTTATTTGTCCAAACCCTAAAAGCTACTAATAACAAAAACCCTAACTTTTATAGCCTGTTACTGCTCAAACTGTCATCAAGAACAAGCACCTTGATGATAGATTTGGGTAACCAGGGGGTTAGCCACTGTCACCTCACCAACTCCCCTCTGCTCTTCAGGACAACTTTCCTCTGACTCAAGGGAGGCTTCCCAAAATAGGATTGCTAGAAACTAAATCTATGAAGTGCAAGGTGATGTGAAGAGTTGTTTCCAGCAAAACAGGGTTATAGAATTCCGCAGAAACAAAGTGGATGGTAGGGTTGGAGATTAGTGCCTAGTCTATTGGGTGAATGGAGTCACAACAAAGGCACAAGTGGGAGGCTGTTCTAAAGATGATAAAGAGGTTATATGGGTGAACTGTACAAGCCCACAATAGTCTTTCATTGCTGCCCTGTATTGCAGAAATTGTGCCAAGGGTGCTGCATGTGTAGAAAGCACCCAATACTTGAAGATGCTACAGCTATTAGGAACTATGTATGAGAAACTTCAATCCATAAATAGAGAAAGAAAATTTATTCATAGACAGAGTTCCAATGATAACATGAAGAAGATGGGAGAAGTACACCAACTTCTAATTCTTGAAATATATGTATGGCTACTTCTGCAACAAAGGAAAAATCTATGAAATGTATACAAACATCCTCACCCACAAGAAGTTGCTGGTACTCCAGAGTCCAAACACATCCAAGAAACCTGTCATTAAGATCCAAGGGAGGGAGTTCTCCCAGATCCAACCATACCCAAATAAGTGAGGGAGCTACTCTTTAAATATAGTCTTTAGCTTCACCTCTTACAATATAAAAATGATATTTACATTATTCTAGAAGGAACTGGAAGCGTATAAGCCTCCGAGGTGAACCATACACAAGAGGAGAGAGAGAACAACCCCTCATCCATGCAACGGTCTGAGTCTAAAGAAGTACGACACACCATATGATCGATGAGTGTGTCCAAAGGGAAAATGATGCCTTGAATAAGACACCCTCTCAAATCAATTTGCTGGAAATGAGATGGATGGCTTGAACCATAATCTGTTTGACTTAAGATAGCTCCAAATAATTGAAATTCCATGTAAGATAAGACCCACGGGTTCGTATTATATTTTGCACGGCTCCAAGAAGATAGGTACGATCCCCAACCAAGGATCGATCCATGCAATCCATTGATTCATAATCAGCCGAAGCCCCAATCCATAACAACTCAGCATAAAATGTTCCACCGAAATCTTAACAAGGCCGCTTCCTCTGTTCATACAATGAGATGTGGACGGGTCAATGCAATGAGACATCAATTCGATGATTGCAAACACAATGTGACCTGGCTTGATATCATAATTAATGTGAAGCCGACTTGAAAATGTAATGTTGGGTGGCTCCATCGAATGGCTGAGTTGGACGGTGGCTTACGGTGTCTTCATGCTACGACACTAAGTATTATATCAAAGGGGATGGCCCCATTCCAATGTGGACGGATCCTTGACCATGGCATGCTCCATTTCAAATAATATGGCTGCCCATAATGCCAACGCACGGGTCAAAGAAAGTCTCATGATATGCCCCATCTCATAAGAAACTCTTCCATATATTTAAAAAAAATAAAAGGTGGCTCTTATAATTGCTTTGATAACTCGTGGACCAAGGTTGAGGGGGCTTCAAGCTATGCGTATCCAATGAAATAGATGGCTTATGAAATGGTTGCTTCCAATAAAAAGTTTCCTCATTTGTCCAACTCATCTCATGACAAATTCGTCCAATCATTTGTGGGTTTAATGGAGAGATTGGCCCACAATCAAATATTATTTTATTTTGCCATGTAAAGAGGGAATGGCCCCATCCACATATAGATCGCTCCATTCTCTAATACAGTGTTACCAGAACCGAACCGGAACAGGTAAAACCGACCGGTCCAACCGGTTCACAGGGCTTACCAGTTCAAACCGCTTTTGACCGTTTTTTTTCTTTTCATCTTCTTAATTTTTTTCGTACGGCTGGAAAAGTGAGGGATTTGCAAATTTTTTTAAAAAAGTAAAAAAAAAGAGACTGAACCAACAATTTTTGACAATGAAGACCTTTCCTGGATGGATTTGGATCCCCAGACACATCAAGAGAATGTGTGCACTGATGTTGCAACTGTATCTTTGCCTTCTGGACCAGGGGAATCAAGCCAGGCTCAGAATCCCCTTGTTGAGTCTACTCATGTTGAGGATGTAGATGATGACTCTGAGTCTGAGTCTTAGTCCGAGTTCGAGTTTCAATATGTAGATTCAGACTATTAGATTGTGTAGTCTCTAGAGACTCTACTCTCTAGCCTCTAGCCTAGACTCTAGAGTTATTTTTGGAATTTATAGGCCATTTAGAGCCTTTTTGATGATGTATTTTGATTCAGAATCCAGATATTCATATGACTATGGAGTGCACTTGCCACTTACTGTTAGTGCTATTTTAGTTTTATACAATGTTACTTGTTATATATATATGAGAAACTTTGCAAATTTTTGTATACTGGTTTGGCTTCACATGGATGCACATCAATATATATATATTTTTTTCAAAATTTGAATATTTTATGTATTTTTAGTGACCAGTTTTTTTCCGGTTCCGGTTCGATTTCGGTTTTTTGGGTCGACCGGTTCAATGACCGGTCCGGTTCTGGTAACCTTGCTCTAATATATTGATGCACCTCTTTGATCATGCGTACATAAGGACCCATGGCTTCTATGTGCATAAGACAATATAATATGTTATTTTACTTCCACATATGTCCCTCTTAAAGCATATGGTAAAAAACATATGGCTGGTGTATGTGTGGTTTTATATAACTTTGGTATATGGTGAGTTCAAAAAGTGGGTGCCTCCTCTTTTAGGAAAAAGTGACACACTATGAAAAAGGGATGGTCTAATAAAATATCATATGTGTAAGTCATAATAAGCGGAGTCCAAGGGTAATCATTGCAACCTCCACCAAAGATATGCCATAAGACCAAGGGGCATCTCATGACCATCAACCAAAGCATCATGATCATGAACTTCTAAACCACGAAGCTCTATCACCAAAGATATGCCACCATGAACAGACACCAAGCCACGACAATCTACCACATAAGCCACTTCTCATCCCGCGGTACCAGCTGCCTCCACCAACATCCCAACCTTTTGAAGGCTAGGATCAAACTAACAATCTACCAAAATTGGACTCATGCGATAAAAAACCACATGTGCAACCGCATGCAATATATGTGCTAACAGTGGCTCCAATTGGGGACATGTGCTCTCAACGAAGAGTGCATTAGAACCTCTGAATCTCTGGATGCACCTGCAAAGAAGAAAGAGGAAGCAAAACCGTGTGGAGGTATGGATCAACATCCACAAACACCACATACAATATCCATAGAATTTATTAGATAAAAACAAATGCTCATACCCCAATGTTGAGCTTTATTCTCCTACTCTAATGCTCTCAAGAGCTTGTTTCTACCTACCTCTACTCTACTTGAGAACATGGAAAGAGCTAGGTGAAGTCATATTTTCAATGATGCCATGCTAGCTCTTTGCTTACATCATAAGCTCTTCCCTTGTGTTTAGTTATGAACCAGAACAAGGCAATGTCCAAAATAAAATGATCACAAGCTGGAATAAAGATTACAACCTTACAAAGCATGAGCTCCAACTTATGAGGATGGATAAGAATACCAAAATCATGCCAAAATTGGCATGCCAATCCACAACCTTCTTTGATCCAATGCTGAATGGGGCTGTATTATGAGAAATATGGTTCATCCTTGCTCCAAGCAAGGTCTTCATGCTGCATCCCACTCACGTTACAAGGCTGATCCACATACCCTAATGCATGGCTTCTTAAACTTCCATGTACAATATCTTGCCTTATGACATGGGAAGGCTGCTCTAAAAATATGCAGCATATATCTTTGCAACCTTTCAACAAATATGAAGATACATGAAAAATTTCAAATTCTGAAATTTTTTTTCGAGTCAAGTTTATGACTTTTTGCCCTTTTA
Source organism: Picea mariana (assembly GCA_032191745.1). Classification (NCBI taxonomy): domain Eukaryota; kingdom Viridiplantae; phylum Streptophyta; class Pinopsida; order Pinales; family Pinaceae; genus Picea; species Picea mariana. The sequence continues at coordinate 48,169 of JASDQU010735950.1, read as the reverse complement.
CATATGGCTGGAAATGATGATAACCATAAAGTGAACCACCTTTTGCCACATACCTATTTCTGCATAAGTAACATATTTCCCAGCAAGATCTTCAATGCTAAAATGAATCATTAAATGCAGAAAGAGATGACTGGAAATTGCTGCAACAAAAATCGGCAAGCCTCATGCAACTTACAGCCATAGGGTGATCCTCAAATTCTGATTTCTTACACATGTAAGATGGCTGTAAATTTTCTGTTCTTCTATCCTCAACCCCTTGCTCCCTAATCTGGAAATTTTCTGCACTATTCGAGAGAGAAAATGGATGGAAATGAACAATACAATTTTCTGAAAATGCCATTTCTGAATGTGGCAAACCTTTGTCTTCATGGCACGATGGCATGTTGTCTTGATCACCTTCTTCAGCATGCTCTTGATGTACATGGTCTTCAATGGATTCTTCTTCAAGCTCTTCTTCAAACTCTGCAGTGCTTTTATCCATTTCTCTTTGATCTTCTTCATGTGAGGAGGCCCATTGAATGAGGAAGACTTGGATCAACTCTGCAATACAAGATATCTGCTTTGGTCTAGCACAAGTTTTGATCCATGTTCTAGGATCTCCTTATAGAGAGTACACAAAGAGTCTCATCAAGACATCTTCATGTGTTACATTAATACTTGAGATAAATTCCAAAAATGATGCTACATGAGAAATAGCAAGATTACAATCACCATCATACATTGGAATGACATCCTTCCATTTAGGAGGAAGCACATCAGGATACCCTGGAATACCCTCTACATCAAAAGACGGATACAAAACATGGAAGGACCATGGTGCCATTTCTCTTCTTTACATAAGCATCTTGATATGAAATCCTAGCAAAATTACAACAAGATATTACCTCATACCAAGAATCAGTGGAGTCGCCCAAGGTGAGTTCTTCAACTCTTTGCTTGTTGCCCTCACCTCCAAAATCAACAAGCTTTAATAAGTGGAGTCACCAAGATGAGAAGAAAGTCTTCAAAATCAAACCTTCATCAAAATACTTTGAAGCATAGTCTTCAAGATTTCCAGGGAATGGACTTTATCCCCAACAATGACACCAAAATGTTACCGCTCAATCTGTCATCAAGAACAAGCACCTGGATGATAGATTTGGGTAACCAGGGTTAGCTACTGTCACCTCACCCACTCCCCTCTTCTCTTAAGGCGAAGCTTTCCTCTGGCTCAAGGGAGGCTTCCCAAAATAGGATTGCTGGAAACTAAATCTACGAAGTGCGAGGTAATGTGAAGAGTTGTTTCCAGCAAAACAGGGTTATAGAATTCCGCAGAAACAAAGTGGATTCTCGGGCTGGAGATTAGTGCCTAGTCTATTGGGTGAATGGAGTCACAACAAAGGCCCAAGTGGGAGGCTGTTCTAAAGATGAGAAAGAGGTGATATGGATGAAATGTACAAGCCCACAATACTCTTTCATTGCTGCCCTGTATTGCAGAAATTGTGCTAAGGATGCTGCATGTATAGAAAGCACCCCACACTTGAAGATGTTACAGCTATCAGGAACCATGTATGAGAAAATTCAATCCATAAATAGAGAGAAAATTTATTCATAAACAGAGTTCCAATGATAACATGAAGAAGATGGGAGATGTTCACCAACTCTAATTCTTGAAATATATGTATGGCTACTTCTGCAACAAAGGAAAAAGCCATGAAATGTATACAAACATTCTCACCAACAAGAAGTTGCTGGTTATCCAAACACATCTAAGAAACCTGTCATTAAGCTCCAAGGGAGGGAGTTCTTCCAGATCCAACCGTACCCAAATAAGTGAGGGAGCTACTCTTTAAATAGAGTATTTAGCTTCACCTCTTACAATATAAAAATGATATTTACATTATTCTAGAAGGAACTGGAAGCGTACAAGCCTCCAAGGTGAACCATACACAGGAGGAGAGAGAGAACGACCCATCATCCATGCAACGGTCTGAGTCGAAAGTAGTACAACACACCATATGATCCATGAGTGCGTCTAAAGGGAAAATGATGCCTTGAATAAGACACCCTCTCAAATCAATTTGCTGGAAATCAGATGGATGGCTCGAACTATAATCTGTTTGACATTAAGATAGCTCCAAATAATTGAAATTCCATGTAAGCTAAGACCCACGGGTTCATATTATATTTTCCACGGCTCCAAGAAGATAGGTACGATCCCAAACCAAGGATCGATCCACATGCAATCCGCTGACTCATAATCAGCCCCAATCCATAACAGCTCTGTTATTACTCCAGGAAACTCTCCTAGGCTGTAAGTCGGAGATGCCTGGTAACTAACTCTTTTTGGGAAATATTTTCTTAATAATGGATGTGGTTTTTGGATCAAGATGAATATCTAGGGACTGGACTGTGTGTTCAAGACTGTCTAGAAATATAAAATCTCACAAGTTCTTCTAGTAATGCAATCAGACAAGGTTTGATTAAATGGAAGAGAAAATAGCCATTGAACCAGATTATACTCATATAAAACAAGCACAATGGGTTTAATAACTAAGGAAATAACTTATGATTATCAACTTAATCAATCAATTAGTGAGATGACAGTCACATGCAGATTGAATGAGCATCAATAAAGAACCTTCACTCATAAGATATCAGAGAACAGAAAAGAAAATCTGACAACACAACTGAAGGAAGCTTGCAATTTTTCATATAATAAGAATAGGTCTCTCTTACAGTAGCAACATGTAGAACCCAAAATCGAACCCCTCATTCATCTTCCTTCTGTAGCTTTATAGCTTAACAATTCAGTTATTAGATCCTAAAACTATGGATCTGAATTTCCAGAAATAGTAAACAAAAAATAGGAATAGATCCTCAAATAAAGTAAATCTTTATCTGCTGGCCCTCAAAATGTGGTTGAAATCTGATGATGTGTAGCTCAGCCTCCCAAGGCTCTCTGAAATTCGAATTATGTGATGTGGCTCCCAAAACCCTGAAATTCTGCCTCTTTTAAAGATGGTAAATGACATTTGTACACCTTTTCATCTCTTCATTTTCCAAAAGTGGCTGATTAAATAGATTTGATAATTCATTAATCAAGCCTTAAAAGAGGTTTCAATTCATTCTCATGCAAAAAATTACGATCTGGGCGAAAATCGTAACATTCTGGCCGTGACAGGCTTTCCACAGCGCATAGCCCGTGAAAAACGCTCCTTAGCTGTTGAAAGGCGGCACTTTCCACAACTATCTGGCAAAATTTTCGGCGAGTTAGCTGTTGAAAGCGGGCAGATTTTCAAAATCAAATTTCTCGGTCATAGAAAATCCGTTTTTCATGTATGAATAGTCGATTGACATCTAGAGAATCTAATCTTTCCAATGCTGTTTTCAAATCTTCATTTGGAGCTCGGGAAGGGATTGAAAAGTGCCCTGCAAGTTTAAGCATCATTCTTTCCATTTGCAATTCAAAACCCCAAACGGTTCTTTGTGAACAATGTCTGATATGGAACCAAAGATTTGATTTGATGTTGTCAGCCCGGGAGTACATCCTCTGTACCTGCACCACTGAATTCGAACTTGCCGTCCCTGATGCCATGATTGTGGAGCGTGAGTTTCTTAGCCGGATTCACATCGCAATTCTATTTTGACGTGCAGAATTTGAGTTTCCATCATTACCCACTTTCATTAGCGCATGATTTAGATTTGCCTGACGTGGGATGATCATATCATCATTGCCTTTAGACGTGGATATCACGCATGTGATTCCCGCTTTCTTCAACCAACGACCCGTGAAAACGCCTCTGTTAGTTGTTCATACTTGCCGCTTTCACCAGTGCATGACCCTGTGGAAAACCCCCGTTAACTGCGGAAAGTCTTCACTTTCCTCAGCGCGTGACCTTTTAAGAACTGCTCCTTAGCTGCGGAAAGTTTTCACTTTCACCGGCGCACAACCTTGTAAAGACCGCTCCATAGCTGCGGAAAGCATGCACTTTCAACAGCGCACGACCCGCGAAATTGATTGTTGGACATTTTAAAATTCACCACTTTCAACAGCGCACAAACTTTTGAGAATCGCTCCTTAGCTGCTGAAAGTCGCCACTTTCCACAGCTAACACTCAACTTTTGGACACACGTTAGCTGTTGAAAGTGAATTATGCAAATTTTGAAAAGAAGACTTTTATGGGTCATATTATTTTCTAAGACAAAAACCAAAACCTAAGTTTTGCAGCTAAAAAGACTCAAAAATGAATTGAGGCAAACCGATAGCCATGCTATGCACCACAAAACTTGACTAAAAGGACGGTTTTATTTTGGGAGATAACAAGCTCAACATAAAATGTTCCACCGAAATCTTAACAAGGCGGCTTCCTTTGTTCATACAATGAGATGTGGACGGGTCAGTGCAATGAGACATCAATTCAATGATTGCACACACGATGTGACCTGGCTGGATATCATAATTAATGTGAAGCCAGCTTGAAAATGTAATGCTGGGCAGCTCCATCGAATGTCTGAGTTGGACGGTGGCTTACGGTGTCTTCATGCTACGACACTGATTATTATATCAAAGGGGATGGCCCCATTCCAATCTGGATGGATCCTTGACCATGGCGTGCTCCATTTCAAATAATATGGCTGCCCATAATGCCAACACACGGGTCAAAGAAAGTCTCATGATACGCCCCACCTCATAAGAAACTCATCCATATTTAAAAAAAAAAATAAAAGGCGGCTCTTATAATTCCTTTGATAGCTCGTGGACCAATATGGTGAGTTCAAAAAGTGGGTGCCTCCCCTTTTAGGAAAAAAGTGACTCACTATGAAAAAGGGATGGTCTAATAAAATATCATATGTGTAAGTCCTTTGTAAAATGGATAAAATGAAAAACATGGTGGAATTTATGAAAAGATCATGGTGTAAAAGGTGGAGACATGATCTAAAGGATATAAAGGAAAAAGCTCATAATAATATAGTTGGTACTCAAAAGGTTTAATGGATGGAGGGGATGGTTCCTAGAAGCACAACCCACCAAAGTCATAATAAACGGAGTCTAAGGGTAATCATTGCAATCTCCACCAAAGATATGCCATAAGACCAATGGGCATCTCATGACTACATGTGCAACCCCATGCAATATATATGCTAACATAGCCTAAGTCACTAAGGTGACTTTATTACACATGTAAGCCTTATATTCTAACATATCTATTGATTTCTAAAAGATGGTGTACTTCATCTACTGTTGAGCTTGCATTACAGATTTGTACAATTTATTGCTCTGCACTTTGCTAATGAAAAAGTTACTTGACACCCGTTGTATGATACTCAAAGCAGAAGTCTCTCCCAAGGATAGGCCTATAATGAGGTATTGATATTGCCAGTATCTGCTGAAGGATAGGCCAGATTTGAACTTGGGCCTCGCTCTGAAAATCGTGGCTTGTTACCGTCCCCTAGATTCATAATTTTTTGTTTTCAATTTTGTTGTCTTTCACAAGTAGAATTCAATACAAAGAGCTTTACTTGTGAGATAACCATAGTAGAACTAGTATTTTCTGTTGAATTTTTAATGATTGCTCAAGCACATGTAGTTTCTTTTCAATTTATCATGAATTTGAACCATAAACAACGCAGCAACACAATAGCTGCAGTAAACCAAGATCACAAGAAGAATAACCATGCACAAGACACAAGAAGTTATCCTGGGAAAATCCTTCTCAAACAAGGGAAAAACCCAACAACCCTTTACTATATTGCCAAGAGAAGAACCTTCACACTAGAAACCCTAGCGCACACAAGAGGGTGCTCTATAACCAAGAAAGATAGCATAGGAGAGAAGTGCGCACCAAATTACAGCTCTCCAAGTATGCATTGAGTGAATGAGATATGATCCACAATGGAGATGTATCTCTCTAATAAATACATGACCTAACTCAACAAATAGATGTGTCTATTGGCACAATAGGGTCGACTTGTACAACTCAATAATATAATTAATCTTTCACATAATATTAATTATTTTTACAGAGTAGGGCCGACTTGTACCCTTCACAATACAAATTAGGGTTTCACAATAGTCTTACTCTTTGGCAATATAGCAAGGGGTCTCACACAAATCCTCTAGTGTTCTGCCACTAAGGACAAGTCCACATGTGCTCAACCACAAGGGATGTCACTCTCAACAGATCAATTCAACTAAATCCATAGGAGTACGAATTGGAGAGCCATCTCATGTCAAGTCAACTATGTCCATAGGAGTACGACAGGAGACCATCTCAAGTCATCTCAACTCAGTCCAGAGGAGCACGACAGGAGACCAACACAAGTCATCTCAACTCAGTCCAGAGGAGTACGACTCACCTATCACAAAGATGTTCTCACAGATCATCTCAACTCAGTCCAGAGGGGTACGATCTGGAGAATGTATCATGAAGATGCAATTATCAACACTCCCTCTCAGCTAGGGAGGCATTCTCCACCAGGCCAAGTCTCTGACTGAAGTACTCGAACTTCGTCCCAGCAAGTGGTTTGGTGAAGACATTTGCAACCTGCTCGTGTGTAGAAAGGTATTGCACATGTACTGCTTTCCTCTGCACTATATCTCTCATCAAAACTTGTGCACCATATCTCTGCAGCATCGAATTGTAAGGGAGTCTGTGCACCTTCAATCGATCTTCTGCACAATGGGGCTTTTATGGGGTTCTTGTAAACAATTTGATGTATTTTGACCCCCATGATAACTTCTACCTTGAGCATCATTTTTAATGGAGGTAATAATTTTTGACATATTTGTCTTTTGTTTCTGTGGATACATTGATTGGTTGAAGTATCGATTTTTGTGATTAGGATGTCTATAAGGCATCCTTGCAACCTGATCTTCACTTCGTGTACATGTACCTTCTTCTTGATTAACACTTGGAATTGAGTCTTCTTCATAGCCCTGGCTTGTTTCTTCTTCGACATGTGAAGACCTCTTTACATCAACTGAATCCCTTTGAGCTGTAGGTTGACTGGGTTTGTATTAATTGCTTTATCCATCATCACGTTTTTTCTATTTGAAGACTTTTGTAGTTCCATAGGTTCGGTCATTGTCTCTTTATCTACCAATGATTCCTTATTGATAAGTTGTTCTAACTTGTCTTGTACCTTCTTCTTATCACTCTTTATCTTCTTAATCTGGGTGTGTAAACTTTGATTATGAGCTTTTAGGCGACAATTCTCTTCATCCTTCTCTGATAATTTCTTAATGAGATCGTGATTAGCTTGTTCTAACTTCTGATCCCTATGCTTCTTATCTTTTGACT
>JASDQU010735950.1:3499-20231 GCA_032191745.1 Picea mariana | reverse complement strand
AATCATCATCAAGCATATTAGTGACGCCGCGACAAGAATGGCCACAAAAATTATGGCATGCAAATTACTTAGGAAATGCCGCAAGGAGGATGTCCCGGATGGGGTTGTCGTAGCTGCAACAAAATGTGCCGAGCGCACCCACTCAGTTGGGCCCCTTATTTGTTGAATCTATTCCGAGATGACTGCAAGGATGCGCATGATCTGGGGACATAATTTCATTATTCATGGATACTCATCCTGATAGTTGTGATCAGATGGAAGGAGATGAAGTATTCATTTTTTTCCACTAGACCCACTCCCTACCATGGAGTGCGATACTTATCACTTGGGGCCGCTTCAGACTCCAAAAACATAAAAATGAATTCAACTATATTCGAAGGCTATCTCAACGACATATAAGACAACATCACCAACACTTGGAGGGTAACACCAGAACAAATCACATAGTATCGGGGCATAGACAAATTCAAAGCCACTAGACATGCGATGTGGATATAGACACAAAAATATCTCGACAATCAATGGCTACAAGTGCATTACTGCATCACGGAGGCAGTCATAGATATGTCCATTGAGGATTGGGAAGATGACTGGAGGATTCCAGTCCTCATTCTAGAAATACCCACAAAGATAGAGGAGGAGGAGGTAAGATAGGAACACAGACATGCTGAGGAGGTAATAGTGCCCAAGAAACCAAGGATAGGTCATAACAAGGCAGAATAGAAAAAAGGGGGGACTTTCAAGACAAGCATCCATATGGGGAAGAAGAAAAACACACAGGCGCCACAGGTACAACAAAAATAGGTCGAGGTAGCACAAGGAACTACATCAAGTGCTAATCCACAAGAGAAAGGCTAGACTAAGAGGCTAGTCACCCAGACGGGGGGTGCATGCAAGAAGGCGAAGGCACACAAAAGGCCCCTAGAATACACGATCACTGAGGATGATGCAGACATGGTGGCCCAAATGATCTAGGATCGCACAATAGAGGATTTCAAGAATGCTGCACGCCAGAGGGACATAATTGAGGAAGAGTTGGCACACATGCGACATTTCCTCAAGCAGCTCAGAGAAGCACATGAAGCCGACAATAGCATAGAAATGGTCCCATCAACATCTCAGACAGGAAGGGAAGATGGATCAAGCGAGCAGGACAAGATCCAGACGACGACACAACTGAGCTCAATATTTCACGTCACACCCAACATGTTGCGCATTGAAGAAATCATGGGGAAGACACCCCTAAAGGAATTGGCTCAAATACAGTTGGTATTGACACAGATACCAAACAAAGCCTTGTATAAACTGTAGGTTAGTGTTACAGAGGAGGTATAGTCTCACGCACACACAAATGCAGTGGAATTGCAATAGGAAAAGGTCACTCGAGACAAGCTGGAATTGGTACTTGAGCAGGATAAGCTCAAGACCAAAGATGAGAAGGAACACGCGAATGGAATGGAATAGAAATTGGTTGTAGCCTATGAGAAAATACCAAAGAAAGTGCAGACAGTCGAACTCATGGTTATAAAGAATATTTATTAGATTGTGAATACAATCGATCAATACTAACATGATATTGAGCACCTACGGGAGTAGCTCACACCCACCACTCCACCAGAGGTGAATGAGCAAAGGAAGTAGGAGGAAACAATGCAGATAAAGGAGATAGAGCGACAAGTCCACGCAGAGACTGACTTGTTTGAGAAAGCAACACAACTCTGGATGAAGCTGGAAGAGGATCAATAAGTCCAACAGTGGGACCAAAAAGAAGAAAGGATAAACACAACTATCAAGGACCTCAAGCAGAGGCATAAGACAATTCCGATCATGGAGCGCTTCAAAGGAGTGCAAGACATGAAGAAACTACAAGAAGAACTCATAACTACACAAACACAGAAAAAGGAGCACCAGGCTCAAATGGAACCACTCCAGGAGTGAGCAACAGAGGTTAGTGCACATGCAGAGGAAGCCAAAACGAATATGGCACAAACCCAGGTAGAATGCACAAGGATTGTCAACAACGAGATTGTAGTGCAGGTATTGGACGCACTCAAGAAGAAGACCGCGCAGGCCCAAATGTAAGCAAGAGATTTTACAGAGAATTTCTAAGCGATTTCAAGAGAGATCGACGAAGCACACAAGGGTTAGGTGGCTTAGAATGAGACACATGTTAGTGTTGGGGGCCTATTGGAAGTAGGCCAAATCAGAAAGAAAGGCTATTTTGGGAAAAAAGACATGTAAGAGGAAAGCGACAACTGGAAGGAAAAGCAGCACGCATGCATGCATGGAAGACCTAACGATGCTAGGGTTAGGGTTTTTGTAATACATTGTAATGGATCATGAGCCAAAAATGCATATAAATAGATACCTAGGAGGTCTAGGTAAAGAGGTCTAGAGTTGTAGGGTTCTGATTTATGAAGTATCGGTAACACTACTGTAATCCGATACCTTTTTGTAAGCTGTTGAGCTGTAGGGCATCAGGAGGGTAGATCTTGAGGGTTAGATCACATGCTGAGGAGACTGGTGTGATCTAGTCCACCTCATAATATATCTCGACCCGATTGAGAATGAGTTGTAAAGCGCGTGGCACTGTAGTTTTGGAACTACCATAATAGAAGAGATTGAGAGCCAGATCTTTGTGGACGTAGCCCATGAGGGGATGAACCATGATAAATCATGTGCTATGTGATTGAATTCTTGTATCTATTTTACTGTCTATGAGTAGATGTTAGAATGAGGTATGAATGAATTAATGGATCTAATTACAGTACATGCATGAATTAGAATGACAATATATTGCTTTAATAATTGGATAGAACTCTCAGCGCGCAAACTCACAGATCCGCATTCAGTGTTGGATTGCAAGAACTTGAGTATTGCAGTCACCCATTAAGACTATCTCGGGTGAGACCGCGTAGTACACTTCGTGCACAACACTATCTTCTGGTTTACTAGGAGGGACGATAGTTTTAGAGGCTTTTTTGGATCCCTAGAAGACTTGAACCTGGGTCAATCACGTTAAAGGTATAACTCAAATAAGCAACAAACAATGTGTCAAGTATGTAACAATGGCCATGATGATTAAAAATTCAAATAAATAAAAGAATACTATTTCATGGTTGGTCTAATAATAAAATCAAACAAAAATAAATTAGATATAAATAAGAATGTTTATATTAAAACAATCATATCAATTAAAATTATATTCATACCTTATGAAGATTCTAAATAAGAAAATAGATTCCACATACCATAATGAAATTTACATGAAAAGGGTCTAAAATATTGAGCTATGAGGATTAGGGATATTTAGGGTTTCTATAGTCTCCGCGTGACATTTTTCTTCCAGGGTGTGAGTGCCACAATGGATGAACCCATGGAAGGGGTTTCAACCGCCTCCCTCAGTGACACCCTTCAGGGGTGATCAGGGATTGCGAAAATGAGGGAAGGATCACACTTGGGCTCAGACTCACTGGATGGAAAGGGAGGAGAAGGGAACTCCAAGATACAAAATGGTGAAAATAGAAAATCCCCAAAACTAGAGGCCAAGGCTGCAGTGTGTGGATCTGGACACTGCATATCAAAATTAGTGAGTATTCCAAAATACGAGGTAACTTCTGCTCAAATCAGTCAATACATCCAATATATGAAAGATCGTGTGATTATTGGAAAATTTATGGGCCTATGGCCTTTAGAWAATTCCCTCATCTGGTGGATAAACACTTGATGGAATCCAAAAGGACACGTGGACCTGAAATTGGGCTTAAAAGATTTCATTACGACCATCTTCATCAGTTTGGATGACTGAAACATGGTTTTCCAAAATGGGCCTTACTTCTTTAACTATGCAGGTCTGTATCTCATATTTTGGATATAAATTTTAGCCAAGACAAAGAGGACTTCACTTGTGCACATATGTGGATCCGATTGTACTCCTTAAACTAGGAATTATGGGATGAAGAAACTTTGGAAGGCATGGAAATACCCTAGGACACTTCGTAAAAAATTTTGAGGTAAAAAAGGAAGGTAGATATACATATTACACCCACATTTGTATCTATATGAATGTCTCATAACCACTTCCAGAATCCATTTTATTGAGATACCAAGACACTAGATGGATACAAACCATTGATTATGATCACATTCCATTTCGATGCCAAAAATGCCATGAACATAGGAATTTGTTAGAATATTGTCCTCTCAACAAAAGCCTTGAAAAAATGAAACCACCAATGAATGAAGATTTAGAAGGTTTCACCACCATTATTAGTAAGCACCAACTAGTCCAAAGGGTTCCCCCTTCTGAGTAGCCAAAAGGAATGGAAACCAATAATAACTTCAATATCTTATTGTAGAAAGATGATGCAGAACGACACCAAATCACACATGGGGCTCAAGAACAAACCATAACTTTGCCACCAAATTCACCAGGCCTCGATGGTAAGGGGAAATAAATGGAAAGGAAACAAGTGACCACACTTCTGTAGGTGATGGGTACCTCGACCAAAATTCCCATATTTGATGAAGACGAATTAATGAATTAGATGAGAGGCAGGATATGGATGTAGGGGAACTGGATCTATAACACATCAATGAAGCCTACAATGTAAGGGGACCCATATCTCTTCCTATGCAATAGTTGAACCTCCTAAAAGAGGATTTAAGGAAATCCAAAATAAATCCTTCTATTCATACCGAGAAACCCACTACAACCACACTAAGAGTTCAAACTTCCAAATTCAAAGACACAAAAAATCCATCCAAGGAGGATAGGAAATGGGGTAGGAAAAAAAACACACAACTACTTCAGGAGATCGATGAATAGCTGGTCAACTTGGGGTAATATAAACCCATCACATATAATTTTTCTCCAAACCCCTCCCCTAGTCAGCGATGAAAGTAATTTCATGGAATATAATGGGTATCAATTACAACATTAAGCACAAGATATTGAAGAATACGATTATTAAAAAAAAACCATTAATTATAATGTTGTAGGAAACAAAGTGTAATAGTGAAACCCTACACCACCTGGTGAGGGTTTTCTACAAGGGTTGTAAAAATATATCAATAGATGCAAAAGGAGTGGCTGGAGGGTTGGTCGTCTTATGGAACCTCAGAGAAATAATACTAGATCAATCTTTTTCTACTAAGCACACCATCTCATCCTGCTTCCAGATGATTGATACAACCACTTATGGGTATATATCCAATGTCTACGACCCCTAAAGGATAGATCATAAATTTAATTTTCTTCATGAAATTTAGCATCTACAAGGCATCATAGGTGATCAACAATGGACAATTGGAGGCAACTTTAACATCATCACCTCACTGGAAAAAAAAGGGGTGGCATATGAAGATTGGAAGCTAACAGTGCCAACTTCAAGGAAATGATTAACAATCTGAAACTGATTGATGTGGAGACCAAGAATGGACCCCACACTTGGAACAATTGTAGAGGGGGTTCACAACAAATAACCACACATTTAGATAGGTTCCTAATGTCGGAATTCCTCTTTTCACTCAATCTAAAAATTGATGCAACCATCCTACCATGTGCCAGATCTGATCATTGACTGATCAACTAAATCTTGATCTAACAGGAAGTCCCTCTTTCCGACCCTTTGCTTTTATAAATTCAAGTTGGCCCATAAATACTTTTAAGAAAACATAGTGAAATGGTGGAAAATTTTCGCTGTAAACAAGGGCACCAAGATGTATTACTTCCAAAAATATTTGAAAAACAATGGAATAAGAATGTTTTTGGAAATATTTTGAAGCCAAGCATGACTTAGAGGAAAAAATGATCTAGGTTCAAAAGAGTGGTATACTAGAAGGGAGAAATAAATCACTATCCCAACAAGAGGTCGTTATCCAACAATAATTAGACTGCCAGTATGCATAAGAAGAAATCTTATGGTGACAAAAGTCAAGGGTACAATGGTTGAAGGAAGGAGAGAGGAAATATAAGTTCTTGCATCTCTCTTCAATCCAACATTGACATCACTATGAAATTTCATCCTTAAAATAAAGAAATGGGGCCAACCTAGTCGAACACACAGAAATGGAAAACGAGTTGGTGGATTTTTTCTAGAAATTGTTGACCAAACCTCATCCGTATCACTCAGAGGCGATTTAGAAGATAACTCAACACATCCCCAAGCTCGTATTTGATGACCAAAATGAAAGAATCACATGGGAAATCACAATGTATGAGGTGGAACGAGCGATAATGGACATTTGACAAGGGAAGGACCCTAGGCTAGATGGATTCACCATTGGATTTTTCCATGTGTGTTGGGATATAGTTAAATAGGAGGTATGGGAACTAATGAAAGATTTGAGGAGGATAAGAGGGCTGCTTCTTGCACTGAATTCTACCTTCTTTACCCTCATTCCCAAGGAGGAGCATGTTGATGATCCAAGTACGTTCAAACCAATATCACTGTGTAATGTCATATACAAAATTATTACTAATGTGATTTCCAATAGATTAAAGCCCCTCCTTCCTTAGCTGATTTCTCTGAAACAAACATGGTATTTTTAGGGAAGAAAAATAATAGATGACATTATTTTGGAACATGAAACCATCCACGCTCTTAAGGCAACAAAAAAATAAGAATTCTCATTAAACTAGACATGTCTAAGGCCTTCGACAAAATCAGTTGACAATACATTCACCATGTTCTCACTGCCTTTGGTTTCACTATTGAATGGATTGACTGGATTATGTGCTTAACCTCCTTGTATTTTTTCTCTACACTGGTCAATGGTTCTTCTTCAAACACCTTCATGCCCTCTAGAGGAATCTGACAAGGGGATCCTCTCTCTCCTTTCTTGTTCATTCTCATAGTGGAAGGATTAGGTCGAAGAATTCATAAGGTATGAGAAGAAGGAAAATTGTGAGGGATTTCACTCCACAGAGATGATCTTGTCTCCACCCATAAACAATTTTTCTGATACTCTTCTCTTGTGTTCAYCATCTTCTTGAGAAGCACAGACCACATGGAAAATTTTAAATCAGTACATGGATCCCTCAAGTACATCTATTAACCATACTAAATCTCAAATTTTCTTTTTTAACACCCCTGTGTCTATGCAACACCATGTGCTCAAAATTCTTGGATTCCCTAAAGGAACCCTCTCGAACAAATAATTGGGAGTCCCCCAATGGAAAAATCTCTTTGAAGCATATCATGGGAAGATATTCTTTGAAAAATGGAGAAAAATATATCCATCTAGACTTTTCAATCCCTTAATTTGGTGAGTAGGTTAGTTATTCTAAAATCAGTAGGCCATGGAATTATACCTCTTCTTAGTTTTGGCATCACCCAAATTCATTCTAAAGGCCATTTTATAAACCTACAAAGGCCCTTCCTACGAGGAAGTTCCTCCACAAACAAAAAATGGGCTCTTGTTTCCTGGGACAAGGTCACGATGCCCAAATCTGCAGGAGAATTGGGAATCCAAATTTCAGAAAAGGTCAATGTTGTCTTTGGAGCAAATATATGGTGGAGGTGGATCCTAAATGGAAATGAATTATGTAGCAAGCTATGGAAAAAAAAGTATGTAGAGGACATAGATCCCCAAGATCTAGTCTGGATGGATGGTGAGAAATTTGGATCCACTATATGGAACAATGAGTGGGGAAACAAACATTTGGTCCAAAATCACTGTCTTTTGGAAGTGAGGGATGGACATTCTTCTCGTTTCTAGAATGATTCTTGGAAACAAATCCTTAAGTTGTGTGAAGTTGAACAATGGAAAAACCTTTGAGACAAGATGATTCATAACTAGCTCGAGCATGTGCATCAATATTGGTATCAAAAATCCATAGACAATAATTGGCGAAGGTCAAAATCCCAGGATTGGGGTGAGGACTTACAACTTGGTCAAGACTGAGAAAATTTATAGACCTCGCTCTAGGATCACAGAATCAAAACCCAACAGGGCCCATATATAATTCACTGGGGTTATAGCCCAAAAGGAAATTACAATATAAAATAATCCTATCACATTATCACCCAGCATGACCAATATTCCAAGGAAGAAATTTGGGTAAAAACATGGACTCATAACTTGTGGCCCAAGGTGTCAACCTTCCTTTAGTTAATCACCCGCAACAAAATACTCACTTGGGATCAATTGGTGAATCTTGGATTTGATGGGACATCCAGATGTACACTATGCCAAAATGAGGAGGAGTCTAGTCATCATCTCTTTCTCAGCTACTTGTTTATCAAGGTTCTTTGGGATTAGGGAGTTTCCCTATTCAGATAGACATATTGCCAGGGGGATAGTATTCGAAACACCTTATAAARTTGGAGATTGGAGGCCTTTTCCAATCCAATCCTTAACTGTGTCGAGAAATTATTTTGAGGATTCCTACTGTGGGAAACTTGGAAGGAGCTCAACATAAAGATATTCAAAGACTCTATGTGGGATGTCAATGTGGTTTGGAGAAAAGTCAAAAGTAAMATACCTGAAACTCTCTACAATTGACATTGGTCAAAACAGGATTGGTAGGAAAATGCTTAGGAGAAAATCATGCTTCAAGCATGGAACCTTGCCCCCTTTCTTCAACATTCCACATTGTCCCCTCCAAATCCAACAGTGTCTATAGTCCAAATCGATGGAATAACCCCCCCATGAACTTCATAAAACTCAACTTGATGGAGCCTCAAAAGGAAACCTAGGTYCAACGAGATATGGGGGAGTCTTTTGTGATGCCACTAGAAAAATTCTATAGACATATGCCAGATTCTTGGGCATTGATAATAACAATGCAATTGATCTTTATGCCTTGGAAAMTAGATTGAAAATTTCCATTTGACAAGGATATACAAAACCAATAGCTGAAGGTGATTCCAAAATCATTGTCAACCTGCTCATAAATCTTCAATTTGGGCTACCACCCCGCCAAATCTTAGACAATTGGAGACTAGAAGGAGGACTTGAATGTGTAGCATCTGTCATCACCAACGTTCCAAGTCCGATCCATGCACATGTTTAACATGGTGCCAACACTGTGGTAGATTGGTTATCCAACAAAGGGATTAAGATAAAGGAGGAAACTATTGACCAAGCCTAGACAAAAGTTATTTCCAACACTTTTATGAAGGATTGTTGATCCTTGGCCACCAAGGATCTTCCCCCCTAGCTATTGATAATTGGTAGGGGCGATGTGCCTAAGGATTGTTGACGTGTACTGGTAGTTGAAGACTATCATGGTCAAGGCCTTGATAGAGCACAACCAGGCCTATGGCACAATCATGTAAAAGTTGACCGGGGAATCACATTCCAAATGAGCATGCATGACCCTAGGCAACCTTCAGTGAGCCCGATGGGTAATCATGATGGGACCAAAGATTTCTAGTCGTTTGATATGATGTTTAGCTCACATTTTTGTTTTACTTTTTTTTGCACATATGGTCTTGGTATTGGTAGCTTTCTGCAAGGTAAGTCAGTTTTTGTATATGCCCGACTTCGACCTTCTTTGCATAATCTCTTAGCTTACTTAGGTGGCACTCTAAAGAAAAAAACAAGACATGTTTTGTGAATGGTCCGYTTTCTAGTGTGGCAGGCCAATGCACAAAGTTTTTATAATATGTTTTATTTCTATTTAATATAAATTCAAAAATCTAACTTAAAAAAAAAGAAATTTACATGAAAAAAGAATATTACAAGTARTATTATTAATGCCTTGCAATGTTTAATGTTATTAATGTGTGAAGATTTACTAGAAAAATAAATAATACAAGTAGTTTTATTAATATGTTAATATGTATATTATGAATATGTGAATTTACATGAKATAAACTTATTGGGAGATTATGRACTAGTAATGCCTTACCATGCTTGGGGGTGGAATTCATTGAATAAATAAAAATACTTAATTCAATATTGTTGATATAACATAATTTATTCACATGTCATTAAAATAGTTGATATTGTTGATATAACATAATTTATTCACATGTCATTAAAATAGTTGATAATATGGSATTTCTTCGTATGAAAATGATTAAATTTYAATATAATATAATTATGAATAACATATTAAGAAGAAWTTTTTTCGAATAAATAATAATACATGGATTTCATTATGATACGAATTATGAACTTATATGAAAATATAATATAATTCATGTTTTGAMTTTTTTTTTTTTTTTTKTTTGGGATAATTGTAGTCTAAACGTTCTCCTACGTTGGACAAGAGAATCATAGAGGGGTTTCGAAGAGTCAAACGATTGGTTGATAATGAATGAATTTACATTTTGAATAATTCTTTAAAAATAACCATATGTAATTCTTTAGAAGGGATAACTATTTATTATTAAAAAGGAAGATTTTTTATTATTTGAAACTAAGTTGTTATCATTTTAATTAAAGTTCATAATTTTATCGTGGGAGAATTAAATTTTTTCATATAGGTAAAGTTCATGGTTCATAATTTTATCGTGGGAGCATTAAATTACATATGCGGTATTTTAAGAAAACTCAAAAAATCCTCATCATCTATAAAGTTTGCAAACACTCGTTTTCATTAATATTTCAAAATATTTCCACTAATTTTTTTTTTATTGTATATCAATTTGATTAATGGGTAGTATACACATTTCTATGTGAAGTATGTATTTTCACACTATTCTACTTATATATTAGTAGTACTGTATAAAAAAATTTACATTTAAGAAAGTTTGAGATTTGCCAAAAAGAGATGGGATTTCAGATGCTTTTGCATAATCTTCATCACATGATTACACAATTATTTAAAACTAATATATATATGTATATATAATTTTGAAACAAAACTATACAAACATACTAAAATAAATTTTATAGACAACTAGAGACATAGTAAAATTAAGGTGAGTTAAGTTCAGAGGGAGCTAGATTTRCATRAGTCATGGGCCTTTTTCCTTTTCCTGAAAGCTTTTGACTAGAGTGATCCTCAATGGTTATTGGATTAGAGTTGGTCCCATTTGAGTTAGAGGTTCCAACCACCTCCATTATTCCTTCTGTTATGACCCAAGCCTTAAAAATGATAAGAAATCAATAAAATTCAGTCCACTTTGAGGGGGAAACCTTCTTTACAAGATATAAACTTCAGAACACAATATGAGATGAGATAAGATGATCTTAATACTATATATATATATATATATGAGACAAGGGGGTTACAATTACAATGAAAGAGTGCAAAGAAGGGTTCTAGCCGACCTACTATAAATGTAATAATTCACTATCTAGGGCATACAGGGGTTTTATACATATCATGAGGTTTTATACATATTTGGGTGCTAGTTTATTTTCCTTCTTTTGTTGCTTTAGGGACATTTGTTTGTATGTGTGTAGCCTTAGAAATACCCAATCCCCCACCTCAAATTCCCTTTCCCTGCGATGTTGATATACTTGTTGTTTCATCCTATTTTGTGCCATAACCAAGTTGTCCTTCAATAGTTTTAGAACCTCTTGTTGGTTCCCTATGTTGTCCTCCACTGCTTGAAACTTTGTATTCCCTTTCAAGGGTGATGTGATGGATGGAGGATGATATCCATAAAGTGCCAGAAATGGGGACATTTTTGATGAAGTATGGAAGGATGTGTTGTACCACCATTCCACTAAGGGAAACCACTTGACCCATTGTGTATGTTTATCAGATGCAAAGAAACAAAGATATCCTTCTAGACATTTATTCACAATCTCAGTTTTCTCATTAGATTGAGGGTGGTAAGATGAACTGTGAGCCAATTGAGTACCAATAAAAGAAAATAATTCAGTTCAAACATTTCCCGTGAAAATTGGGTCTTTGTCACTTACAATAATCTTGGGGACTCCATGTAGTTTTTGAACTATTTCCATGAATGTTGTTGCTAYTGTGCTTGCTTTAAAAGGATGAGAAAGAGAGAAAAAATGGCCATACTTTGTTAGTCGATCCACTACCACCATGATGATGGTCTTTCCTTTTGATTTTGGTAAACCTGTAATAAAATCCATGGAAACTTCTTCCCAACGCTGGCTTGATATAGCTAATGGTTGTAGTAGWCCTGGAGTCTTGATTGTCTCTCGCTTATTCTTTTGGCAGACTAGACATTTTGAGACAAAATTTTGAACATAATTTTTAAGACCTTCCCAGAAAAAATCTCACTTGACCCTGTGGTATGTTTTCAAGAATCCTGAATGTCCCCCTATAGGAGAAGTGTGCAATTCCAGAAGGATCTTCTGTTTGAGTTGGGAATTCTTACATAAGTATAGGCGATCATGATACCATAGCAAATCATTCTTCCGTACAAAATTTTCTACTGAATTGGGGTCTTCATGTAGTTTTTGAATGATCTTGCATACCTCTTGATCTTGATTCCATTCTATCCTTTCATCTTCCACCCAATCCGATTGTAGACTAGAAATAACACATAATGAACCTTCTATTTTTTCTTCTTTTCTGGAAAGAGCATCTTCCACAACATTATGTTTTCCTTTTTTGTATATAATTTCAAATTCATAACCCAACATCTTTGTAACCCATTTTTGTTTCTCTTCTGAAGATAATCGTTGCTCCAAAAAGTACTTCAAACTGTCATGATCTGCTTTGACCTTGAAGTGTCTTCCTATTAGGTAGGGGCGCCGTTTCTGAACTGCATGTATTATGGCCAACATTTCTTTTTCATAAATGGGCTTGACTAAGTTTTTTCATTTAAGTTGTCTGCTTTCAAAGGCAATGGGTTTTCCTTCCTGCATTAAAACTGCACCAATTCCATGGCCCGAGGCATCACACTCCACAATAAATGTTTTTGTGAAGTCATGTGTGGTCAAGAAGGGAGTTGTACACATAGACTCCTTAAGTTTTTCAAAATCTTTGGTTGCTTATTCTTTCCAAGAAAATGCTTCCTTCTTTAATAATGTTGTTAGAGGTGCTGCTATTTGACCATAGTTCTTGACAAACTTATGGTAATAGCCTGTCAATCCTAATAATCCTCTAAGTTTCTTCAAGGTTTTGGGAATTGGCCATTCCCTTATAGCTTTAATTTTGTTAGGGTCCACTTTTACACCTTCATGAGATACAATATGACCCAGATATTCCACTTCTTGAACCCCAACGACACACTTGGAAGGCTTTGCATAAAGTTGTTGCTCTTCCAATAGTTGTAATACTTTGTTAACATGTTGTGCATGCTCTTCCCAAGATTTGTTGTAGATCAGTATGTCATCAAAAAATACTAAGACACATTTTCTAAGGAAGGGCTTGAAAATAGAATTAATCAAGCTTTGAAATGTTGACGTTGCATTAGTCAGTCCAAATGGCATAACCAAAAATTCATAATGAACTTCATGTGTTCTAAAAGTTATTTTAGGAATGTCTTCCTGTTTCATTTTGATTTGATGATATCCCGAATGAACATCCAACTTAGTAAAGAATTTTTCTCCATGTAATTCATCTAATAATTCATCAATG
The DNA here is from genome assembly GCA_032191745.1 of Picea mariana. Classification (NCBI taxonomy): domain Eukaryota; kingdom Viridiplantae; phylum Streptophyta; class Pinopsida; order Pinales; family Pinaceae; genus Picea; species Picea mariana. The sequence continues at coordinate 6,769 of JASDQU010735950.1, read as the reverse complement.
ACAGGGATAGGAAAATTATCTTTGATGGTCATTTTGTTGAGTTGTCTATAATCTTGACACATACACCATAAACCATCTTTTCTTGTAACCAACACCATTGGTGCAGAGAAAGAACTTTGGCTATGTTGAATGATGTCAGCCTCTAACATTTCCTGGATCATGCGTTCAATCTCACTCTTCTGTGCATATGGATACCTGTAAGGCCTAATTTTAGGCGGTACACTTCCTGGATGCAAATGAATATCATGGTCATGGTCTCGGGTAGGTGGAAGACCCTTAGGAATTTCACTAAATACCTTGGAATGATTGTTGATAATTATTTGGAGATCTGATGGAGCCAGGGCTATAGATGTTTGAACATCAAGTGAGCACAATTGTGCAATTACACCATGATGTCCCTTTTTTAGTAATTTTGCTATGCTATTAGAGCTTATCACTTTAGAGGGTTTCCCTTGGATACCACTAAGCTCAATTTCCTTTCCATTTGAGGAAAATCTCATAAAAATATTTTGAAAATCAAAGGCCACTATTCCTAGTGATTGCAACCATTGGACCTCTAATACAACATCAACACCCTCCATTTGGATGAAAATCATGGGGCTATCCAGAAAATATTCCCCCATGTTGAGCTTAATGCTATGGMATTTCCCTKAACAATTTATGGTACCTCCATCTGCAATCATTACTTGAAACTCTGGTGCAGGATATACAAAACAATTGAGATATTTTGCTAATTTGTAATTGATGAAATTATGGGTGCTAACTGAATCAATCAATACTATTACTTTTTTATTTTTGATGTATCCTTGTATCTTGAGGGTTTGTGGAGTAGTGATACTGACCAAAGCATGACAATATATTGTTGGAGTAGTCTCTTCTAGATTTGGGTCTTGTGATGATTCCAATTCTTGATCTTCTTCCTCTTCACAGTCTATGTAGAATAATTTCTTTTCACCACATTTATGACCCTTACTGTACTGGTTGTCATAATTGAAACATAGTCCTTTTTCTCTTCTTTCATCCATTTGTTGAGGTCTCAACCTTATTGGTTTAGGTAAAATATCTTCTTCCTCTTCACAGTCTATGTAGAATAGTTTGTTCTCACTGCATTTATTCCCTTTACTGTACTTGTTGTTACAATTGAAACATGGTCATTTTTCTCTTCTTTCATCCATTTGCTGAGGTGTCAACCTTATTGGTTGAGATATGGTTGTCTTATGACCCCCAAAATGATCTTTGCCTCCAATGTTATACTTGTGTGTAGCCTTATTTTTAGCATGAATATGACGAGCATTTTTCATAGCTTCCATAATACTTGTAGGTTGTATTAAGAAAAGTTCATGTTTAATGTCTTCTTTCAATACACCCATGTAAGCTTCCATTAAGTGTTCATAGGTTATCCACCCTTGTGGCTAGTACCAGGAATTCTGAATTATATTCTTCAATATCACCTAACTGTTTGATTCATGTCAATTGACTGAAGTAGTCTTGTTCCCAAACTTTCCCATATTGTGCTTCTAAGTCTCTTGTAAATAGACCCCAAGTGTAGTGATATAAAGGGGGTTTCCTTTTCACTATCCATTGATACCATTGATATGGTTTTATCTCAAAGTTCAAGGTCACCATGTGAATCCTTTTCTTATCATCCATGATATTATGTAGTTCAAAATATTGTTCTATTTGGTTCACCCAAGTAAATACCTTTGTACCATCAAACTTCTTTAATTCAATTTTGGGAAAGTTGAATTTAGGTCCCCCACTAAAATTAACTCTACAATTAGAGTTAGATTCACTAAATGGCTTATTATTGTTAGTTTGTTCAACATGAGTACTACCTTTATTTTCATGATTCCGTTCCATTTTGATATCTCCTTTAGGGAATCTCCCATCTATAGATTGAGATATAATGGAAGACATATTTTGCATTTCCTTCATGGAATTTTGTATTTCTTTTATTATGTCGTTCTTATTTTCTTCCATCTTATTTTCCATATCATACATCTTTTTTGTTATACCCTTCATATTGTTTTCCATTCCAACCATGTTTCCTTCCATTACTTGAATTTGTCTTTGTGAGTTTACCCAATTATTAGATTTTTCACTCGCTTAATTTGTTCCTCCAATTTGGAAAACCTATTTTGTATGTCTTCATTTTCTTTTTGAGTAATAGATGGGACTTCTGGAGGTTTAATAGGTGTTTTCACCTTTTTGGGACCCATATGGAGTAATAATAATACTCGTCTATTCTATATATATCACAAATTTTAAATCACTTGAAACAAATATTCCAAAAATAATTATGCCAATTGTAAGTTACATACTTTAAAAAACCTTAATTTGGAGTTTCTCCTCTTGGCTGACCTTTCTTCTGGTGTATCTCTAAAATTTTGGTCCTTCTGAGTCTTCATTTTCTACTTGGAGTAATCTGAAATTTATTTTATCCAATTCCACAGGTCTGACCAAAATTGGATGTGCCAAGTGGAATTTATGGTAACTTCTCCACACCTTGCTGATTTTTGGCCTTTCCAATAGATCTTACTTGTATAGAGTGCCCCTTCCAAAACAATTTATATACAATTCTTAAATTTGTATCCACGATACTAAATACTACCCACTATCCAATGCAAATGGTCTCACTCAATTTGGATACTCCAGGAATAAGTTATGCTTGTTTTACCCGGAACACATGTTTGAGACTAGTCAATAGGACTAGTCAGATACCCTATCTTCCACAGGGTGTATCTACAAATGTAGGGTGACCCAGAAGATGGATTTTTTATCACAAATACCTTGATGATTTTTGTGAATATGATCCATATTTCAGGGTCTGAAAAATTACATAAAAATATTTATAGCGAAAATTCGTCGATGACTAAATTCATGATGATTCCAGAACCCTGTCTTACACAAGCTATATCTACGAAAGTGTAAGGCCTCAGGAGATGAAATTTTAACCCCACATACCTTGATCCGTATGTTAAATATCTACCTAGAGGTTTATTCTGATACGTCATAGAAAAAAAATTATAGCGAAAATTCTAATGTGTCTTAGATGTAGCAGCGAAACCCGAAGACCTTGAGCTCTGATAACAAATGTTATGACCCAAGCCTTAAAAATGATAAGAAATCAATAAAATTCAATATAGTTCGAGGGGGAAACCTTCTTTACAAGATATAAACTTTAGAACACAATATTAGATGAGATAAGATGATCCTAATATTATATCTCCTTGATATATATATATATATATATATATATATATATATATA
>JASDQU010735949.1:167928-202335 GCA_032191745.1 Picea mariana | reverse complement strand
TGCAACAGCTTTAAGTAAGCGCTCATTTGCTGCATCTTCCGCTGGGATTTCTTCTTCTCCATGTCCAACATCATCTTCATTTTTGGATTCACTGATATCTCCTACATCAGCTGTGCGCCTTTGTCTTATCTCCATGTCCACAATCATAGCATGTAAGTTATGCAGATCTCTTTCTACTTCTGGATTCTGCACTTGCCTACCCCTTCCTCTGGACATTTCCCTTTCCTCCCCTGGATCGGGTGATTGTCTATCCCTTCTCATTGGCGGCATGGTGAATTTTCTTTCTCCTTGCTACAGAAAGCAAAGAAGCTTTTCTAAGCTCTGATACCACTTGACATAGGAGCGCCCGCTAGGCACGTCCACTCACGGGATCTTTCCTCCTTCCTCGGCCCGAAGAACTGAAAGGTTCTTCTATTTCCCTATTAGGAAATTTTAACCCACAACAACTCTCTCACGGGATTTCCCTTTCTTCTATCAGGAAATCAGTGTTGGCCTTTTACTTTGTTATCAGGGTTCCTCCTATCGGGATTTCGACACTTGCGATGTCCAAACAACTTGTTTTACTGATCCCCGATCCCCGATATGCTCCCCTGCTACCTTAGCCTCCCAGGCTAAGCCTTTAGTCCACGCGACCGCTTTCCATAAGATCACAGCCTTATATTCCTTCTCGTTGGGGTTTCAGACTTTCAAATGCCAAAATTCACTTGTCCTCAGGATCCGTGATCCATCGAATCCTGACGTGCTCTTTACGCACTAGCTCTCCTGGCTAGGCTTCTAGCCCATCTGACCGTTATCCCCGTGACCACAGTCTTACCTCTCGTTGGGGTTTTTGGCTTCAAAATCCTGATGCGCTCCAATTTCCGTTAGCCCTCCAGGCTAGACTCTTGGTCCACGTGACCTCCTCTATATGACCGCAGTCATACCTCCCATCGGGGTTTCCGACTTTCCAATGTCCAAATACATATATCCTCAGGATTCACGATCCCTCGAATCCCAATTCTCTTCTATGCTGACAGCTGGCCCCTTAAACGACACTTCCCATTTCTCCGATGTGCTGACAGCTGGCCACACGGTGGCACCTTCCTCCTTGTCGGGGTTTTGGACTTCGCGATTCCGAAATGCATAAACACTTTGTCACCAAGATTCCTGATATCTTGATGACCAAAATGCCGATAGACGACTTCCTGTCAGGACTTTCCTCGATGACTCTGATTTCTGCCACGCGTCCCCTCAAGATGGACGATTCAGATTTATGTCGGGGTTTTCAAGGTGGACTTACCCGATCTCCTATCCACAGGAATGTCGATATCCCGACTCCCGACGCCTTGATGTGTGCTACGCGTCTCCACTAATGGACGGTCCAGATCTTCCCGATATTTTTCCTATGGAAATTCTCGATCTTCTGCTTTCGTGAATCCTGATTTCCTGAAACCCGACGCTTCAATATCCCGATGCTTATCGGGGTTCTTACTCTGCTCACGAGGGTTTAAACCATGTGCAACTCCTGCTAGATCAGACAGCTGACGGGTAACTGATCAATGATCCCACGGCTCACGACCCCTGGAGCTTGGACTCCAAACGCGGCCATAACCTCCTCGCTTCTTTGGCAGATCCAATAGCTGACGGGATTTTGCAAATCTTCTCCACAAGATCCTAACCGTCGATCTCTTCCTCTTTGATATTTTCTACAGGTGAACCCAGTATTCCTCTGTGAAAACTAGTCCTCCTACGTGTAACTTTGCAGCGCTTGTTCAAACACTCCATGGCACAAATTCTCTGTGCTTCTCTTCGACAAGCTTGGAAGCCTTGTCCTTCCTGAGCTTCACACGATTCCGAGTCTTCAATAAGACCCTTGCGTGCACTCCTTATGACAATCCTTGAACACTTCCAAGTGTTGAGTTCTTTCGACTTTGCGCACACCTGCAGCAACAGTCCTTCAATGCTTCGCTCAGATTCACAACTGAGACTCTCCTTAGCCTGCGCACTCCTTGCATGGCTCCTATAACCCAATTTCACTTCTGGGTGAATGAGAACAAGAGTTAAACTATCTGAGCCTTTTGTCAATTTACTCCTTGTAGATGACTTCAACTGCACTCCTTGCAGGAATCCTTGCTCAGATAGAGAAACAATTGAAACTCATTTCTTCTACTTCCTTGATCAGATTTCAAACAATCAACAAGAAATCATTCATACATAGCATGTAAAACAAATGCATAACAAGAAGTAAATACTCATGAGCATAGCATTCATCATACATACACAAAGAACAAACACAACGCCATGGATTTGAATTAGACTCTTCTATTAATTCAAGCTCTATACATGGGTGTTCTTCCGCAACTCTCTGCTTCTCTTCTCAATGCTCAAGATTATGTTACAATGCACAAGGAGGGTGTCTATATCCCGTTTCCCTCTTTCTTTCTAAAACTATATAATCTAATATTAAATTCTATCTACCTATTTCATCTCAACATAAATGCCTCTATCTACTTCAGATGAGAGCAGGACACTCAAGGTCTGATTACATTATACCAAGGCGCCTTCATTAAATGATCTCATTTATATTTGGCGCATCACTTCAAGGGAAAATTAAAAAATTTGGCTAGGCTTGTCCAGTTGTCCTTTGTTTTCCGCGCTGGCTCACTTGAGGTGAGGGATTCTCCTACATCAGATCTCAAAGGAAGAATTTTTGAAGCTGCAAAAGCATATTTACAGTACATGGAATTGGTAACAAAATTGCAAGAAGGTAAAATGCAATAGAAGGTTAAGGATTATGAATTGGGATTTGATGGAATCCTTCTGTATAGAAACATAGTCTATGTACCCAACTCTTCTGAATTGAGGAGTGCGATTTTAAAATAAATTCATAATGTGCCTTATGAAAGACACCCAGGATATTAGAAAACAATCTCACCAGTCAAAATCCAATATTATTGGCCAAGCATGAAGAGTAAGATTGTTGATTTTATTTCTAAATTCTTGGAATGTCAAAGGGTCAAGGCTAAGCATAGACACCCATCTGGCTTACTACAACCATTACCCATTCTTGAGTGGAAATGGGAAGAGGTAACAATGGATTTCATCATGGGGTTTCCTAGAACGAACAAGCAGCATGATGCAATCATGGTGGTGGTGGAAAAGCTTACTGAAGATGCCCATTTCATTCCTATGAAGACTACTCATAAGGAAACTAATGGTGTTGATATTTATATGAGGGAATTAGCACAGTTGCATGGCACACCAAAGAAAATTGTGTCTAACAGAGACCCAAAGTTTACATCAAAGTTTTGGAAGGGGTTATTCAAAGGGTTCAGAACAAATCTAAACTTCAACACTTCTTATCATCTTGAGTCTGATGGGAAGATAGAGAGGGTTAACCAAGTGATAGAATATATGTTAAGAATGTACGCGATGGACAAACCATCTAAATGGGAAGATTATCTATACTTGGTAGAATTTTCCTACAACAATGGGTATCAAGTATCACTGAAGATGAGCCTGTTTGAAGAACTTTATGGCAGAAAGTGCAACTCCCCATTAAGATGGGACAACCCAGTTGATAGGGAAGTGGTTGGTCCAAAGTTGATCAAGGAAATGGAAGAACAAATGATGAAGATTAAGCAGAATTTGAAGGCTGCCCAAGACATGTAGAAAAGTTATGCTGATAAGAACATAACTCACAGGGAATTTAAAGTAGGGGATCATGTATTCCCGAGGGTGAAGGTCAACAGAAGCTCCTTGAAGTTGAGAAATTGTTCAAATTTCATAGCTCGATATTGTGGGTCATTTGAAATCCTAGAGAGGATTGGTACAATAGAATATAGGATTTCATTTCCTGCATGCATGTCTATACATAATGTATTTCATATGTCATTTCTTAAGAAGTATGTACCTGATGCTAATCATGTTATTGATTGGAATGTGATCTAGGTGGAATAGGAAAGCACTTTTCAGGTGCATCTGGTGCATATACTGGATCGAAAAAGAAAGTAGCTTTGGACTCGAGTCATAGGGATTGAAAAAGTTCAGTGGACCTAGTACGGTTCTGAGGACACAACATTGGAGCATGAAGATGCTATGCGGGAAAAGTACCCACATCTTTTTGAAGATTATGAAAATCTTGTTGATATTATGTAAATGAGTTGCACTGAGGACAATGCAAAAATAAGGGGAGGGGGTTGTAATACCCCAAGGTCGATTCCATGTGAAATGTAATTATGTTTGTAGGCTGGTGAGCCAAGTAATTATAAGTTGGTAGGATTATGTGTTTATTAAGACAAAGAGCCTAGATGCTAAGGTCAATGGGCTTGATTTTTGTATATGTAATTATGCAGATTATTAATAAAATACATAGTTGTGTGTAGACCAACCACGGAGAAAGAGGTATGGAGGAATAAGCTCCACTGGTTAGGGAAAGGAATGGGGTTGAGAGGATAATATTGAGGGCTTAACCCAAGGGAATATTATAATGTATTCCTGAAAAGTAATAAAGTTGGGAAAATAAACCCAGTTATCCTAAGTTTCTTTGAGGAGAGGAAAAAACTCCAAGTGGAGAGGAGTGTGCTCCTGGAGAGCCAAGTGTCATACAAAACGCATGCATATTTATGTGGGAAGTTCCACCTTTGTTGGGAAGGAACCATTCTGGACACCTTCTAGAGGAGTTCTCTCTCACGATTGCATCTCTCTCACGATTATGCAAGCTGACATTTCTCACCATTTTCCTTTCTTGCTCTCAAAGTTTTGACTAGTCTGGCCATTTAGTTTCCCACGAGTTCATGCCATCCCTTGTGAAGTTCATGCATGCAATGAAAAAGTATGCAGTCAGATTCATTTATGCCTTTGTGAACCTCTGTAAATTGTTGATTCGTGCCCTTGCCTTACCCGATTTTGGTGGTTGTGGATTGAAGAGGCGGGTTGTCAGGCCCATGGTTGGATAAGAAGGTTGTCAAGCCTGTGAGAAACTCTCTCTAGGTGAGAGAGTTTATTGGGAAGTGATTTCTCCTGGAGGGATTCCAGTACTAGCTACGAAGCTTTGATAATTGTTGATATGTCTTGTTGTTGAAGCCCTGGAAGGGAAGTGGAGCAATTGATGGACTATGCAACAATGAAGGTGCATATTCCTGGGGTGGGATAAGCATGTGGGGAATGAGAGTCCATGAGAAGTGGGCATAAGTAGGATCCTTAGAGAGAATCCTTATAGGTTCATAATGCATTTCCCGTAGCCTCAGCCTAGGTCTAGGATTCCTTTTTCCTGGGTGGAGTTTAGTCCCAGCTCAGGGGTGACCCACTCTTGAGCATGATGAGCAGTGTGGTCTAAGGCTGGGAGGTTCGTGGAAGGTCCGCACATAGTTGGTGGTCATTTATAGAAACATAAGTACCACATCTTTGTTGATTATATGTGGTGTAATTGTACATGTTTTATAACTTGATGAGTAGTGCCTAGATATATCATATATGTTGTATGTGTAGGCTTACTGTTAATTTCGCATTAATATGTGTATGGTTAGAATATGTCGTCTGTATGCATATAGTGTTAGAATGTTTTAATGTTATTTCCGCATGAATAAGTAGCATGAACATAATGTTGTAACTATTAATTTTGTTAGATATGCATGCATATAAATTTACAAAATGGTATCAGAGCTAAGAGAGATGTCAGGTAGTGACGTTGTTATATCAATATTTTCCTCACCCCATGCAATATTGCACATAAGGCCCTTTTCCATTTCCCTATGCATACTTGTCATCCCTTTTTTCAAATGCCAGAGCTAAAAAATAAAAAATTTCCACATATATGCACCTTGCCTACTATACAACATGCGTATACATAGGTTTCATCACTACAACCCACGTACATCGAGAAATGTGCCGAAAAATGAAAAATGGTGTCGAGTTTCCATGTCATGACACAAGATCAATGATCCTTGGCCTTCTGTATACTGGAAAATTTATGACTTGACCCTTCAGTTCCACTTGAAGGCTATAAATGGGCCAAATCTGAGCTATGGAAAAGAGGAGAAAGAATTCAACTTTGAGAGAAAAACTACTCTGGAGGAATTATTCACTTCACATTGAGTCTGCATCCCTTTATCCTTTAAGTCTGAGCATATTGTTCATCTCTCAAGATATTCCCTTTCTAATTGAGAAATCCATTGTCTTTCTTACATGAGCTTTCCTTTGGTGGAGGATTGAGGTGGTGGAGGCCCAACTAGAAGGAACTTAGTTTCTCAGTTTCGAACCATGCCGACACAGAAGCCTGCAACTTATTCACTTCTGGTGATTATATCTTAATAGAAATACTGTTTTCTCGTCCAATTGATATCTTGAAAATATTTGAATCATTATTCCATGGGCGTTGTTAACACATAAGATTGTATTATTATTTGGATAATTTCCCAAAATACAATTGCTGTAGGAGGGTTCTTGTACTTTTGGATAGCTTGACTTCAAGTCAGTTTTCCAGGATTTTTGAGAAGGTGTTTGCAGTTCTTGATGATTCCATTGTGTAGCAGACATAATAAAATTTCCAACCATATCTCTTGTAGACAAAAACACTTCTGGGAAGGCCTCCAAAAACCCTCTCAAATACCAGGTTGTGTTTCTTCTAAGAGCATGCCACGCTTTTGCTATTTTTGAGTGACTAACTTAAAACTTGGATTATGAACAAATGGGAAGGTATTTTTGAAAATTGGAGGAGGTGTTTGTTCATCACGTACCGAATAACAAAAACCTCTTTCATTTTTGAAAAAAGAGTTATGGTTAGAGATATATTAGACATACAAAATATGCTACGGAATCACCTAGCCAGACACATAAGTGGTGCTACAAAAAGTGTAGAATTGTTTTGTAGTGGCGCTAGGGAATTTTCTGTAGCGGTTACTGTTACAAATTTGATCATAAAACCAAAAATATGAAGTGAGTTTATATGAAATTGTTTGTGGAGGAAGATGATATCCATGTTGAATTTTTGACCACATTTAGGCCTGACCCAGTTTGTAAATTGAGAGAATCAATTAAAGCACCAGTGTGCTACAGAATGTCCTGCCAATTCTCAGTTTTGCATAGTGGATTGGATATTCACCTTATTGGGAGGTTGCTAGTTGTCAAGGAGGGTTCGAATGACTTATCATGGATCTGTTAGATGTCAATGGACACCTACACCTAAGTCTTAGCTCCATTAAGACCTCATGCAATGAGTTGGAAACATTTCATTAAAGACTTCCAACAATTTCCTTAAAATTAATAGTTTGTTGGATTTTTGTCTCTTTTATTGTTGCCACCTATCTCCAAGTCTTAGAATCCATTGAAAGAGATGGGATTTGACCTCCTAAGGATATTGAGATGCTATTTTATATTTAATTAAGGATAGAGCTCTTGGATAAGGGTTGGATTCAAGAGCCAAGAGAGGCTAGAGAGAGTAGGAACAGATAGTTTCCCTGTGTGTTTTCATTTGTAAGCCTGAGGGATTTTTATGATTGTAATCATTACTGCTATTGGAGACTTATAAGAGATGTGATTTCAGATTGTAATTCTTTTGTTTTATATATATTCTTATTTGATATATTGTAGATTTAAAGATAAAAGGTTGCTAATGATTTATGGATTCCTAAGCAGCAGAGGATTTGTTGTATTTTTCCCATCAGTCATTGTTTTATTCAAGTATTTGTTGATTTATTAAACTAAGAGGATCTCGATTTAGTGAAAATTCTATCTTATGTTTCCCTTCTTCATTCTTCCATCTATCAGCATATAATCGTGTTTTTTTTTTAGCATCTTTAGTGCCTTCAATGAGTAGAATGTTTATGACTCCATTACCCATTGGTGTAGCCTATTGATCTACATTTTGTTGTCCTCTCCCTTTCTTTCTCCATCTTGTTAATCCACCTATTCAAAACCAAACTTGTCTTTTACATTTTGATGGGTACTGGGATTATCCTCTAGCAGTATGTGGGTGACTCTCAGTGTTAACAAGCATATTTGTTATGAATGTTGATGGATTATGCTATTGAATGTGCTAACATCATATATTATCACCATATGCTTGTGTTTCTTGGTTGTTGAGGACTAGTTACAGGTATATTGCTTTGGGTCAAGTGCTCAACGGTGGACTTCATCAAATGTCTGGATGAGGTAGGCCTTTTATCTTATCTTGATAGCATATTTGTTTATATAGCATACTTGAGAATATAGTTTATTTTTGCAGCCATTTCCATCTATGTGGTTTACCCCTAGCCATAGAGATATTTTCCTCATAACAGAATTGGTGACCATACTGGGGAACAAATATTATTTTCGGGGTTTGGTGTGTTTTTTTCCTTAGATTGATCTAGTTCACATTGAGTTTCTTTTCACATCATTGCTTGACAGCCTCTGTTCACTCTTGGTCTGAGTCTTTCAGCCTTCTCCTTAGCCTAGCTTTGTTTTTGACACATATACTTGGGTTTTTTCTTGACAGTCGTGTATATACACATGTTGTCCTTCTGCAAGTTGCGTACACATGCACTTTTCCCTTGAACAATCACGTACATCAACCCTTGTTGCTTGTTTGCTGGATTTGGTGGTTGCTGGGTAGGTTTTGATGATTGTTGAGTCTTCTTGGGTCTTTGTAGTGACTGTTAAGTGTATGTAGAATGACAAGAGACCTGTCTTTGGTTTAATTTTTGTGCGGTGCCTTTCTCATTCTCTTTTCATTTTGATTGTCCTTGTACATTGGGCTCGATATTTTTCTCCTTGATATCCTACTTGGGTTGTCTCTGTCTATACATAGTATAATATTTACATCAAGCTACTATTTAGTCCTTGCATTTTCACTTTCCTTATATTGAAAATACAAAAATATTAGGCATTTTACATTGATTAGCATTTTGATCTTTTGAGTGTTTGTCATTTATCTTAGTGCATGTAAAGAAATATTTCATTTTTATTTAGAGTTGCAGAATTGAATTGAAAATTGCATTTTTAGGAAGCATATCATCTATTGGAAATTGAAGTTAGGACTTTGCATTATATTCATATTTACTTTACTTGCCGAGTCATAACATCACTAGTTTCATGATCACGTCTTTTGAGTAAGCAAGGCGATCAAAATTAATGCTATAATTTAAAATTTATTAGTAACGATTTTGTTTTCTAGGGTGAAAAAACTAGCTTAGGATTTAGTGCCTTGGAATAGGATTTTGTGAGTAAACTTCTCCAAGGCTATTAAATCAACATATGTGTCTAACTAAGGGAGTGGAGAAATCCATTGTATAATTGGTAGTATCAGGAGGCTCTGCTTACACCAGAGTTAAGCATGAGGTCGCGTGAGGTTGGTTGAAGGGATATCCCCCTAATAACTTCTTATCATTAGAGATATTTCTATGGATCTATTCGTATCTGGGGATCTTGCCAGTGCCCTTACCTCTGTGAGAAGTAGTGCTTTCATTGTTTCAGGCTTTGCTACCCTGCCCATATGGTGGACCTGACTTATGACTGCTCGTCTGTGCATTAGTTATACCATGATTTATTAGTTTCTTGACTTAGGTGCCACATAGGTTAATTGCAGGGGTTATTCTGTAGGTACCCTGGGTCAGATAACGGTTGGATAAGACACAACCTTTATGGAGAATTACCTCTCCGGGGGGATCTGAGTGATTGGTTGTTAAGCCCACGAGGGCCCTTCTAATTGATTATGATACCTTCGATATTTAGTAGGGAGTCTCAGGCCCCTCTTGGGTGGGGCATACCTACTTTAGGGAGGGAGGCCCATTTCAGGCACTTTATCCTGTTTGTGTGCATATTGGTCGTTTGATTATTTTGGTGTTCTCTTTGATTACTAGTTGGCCTTAGGATTTGCTTTTTATATCTTGAGTCTTAAGTCATCGTGGAGTCAGACTAGCTTTCCCTCCGGTCTCATCGCTTGTTATAGTTACCACCACATTTTGAGTATTTTCATTCCAAAAGGCATAGAGTTATTAAACGTGGTACACACACCTCTACTTAGTAGACTTGTGATTCTACAAGGATGAGTATTGAAACAAGTCATCAAGATACTGAGATTCCTTTGAATTCCACACCTACTATAGTCAATGTACTACTTCGAATCCTTCAACCACGATGGTTGTAGTGTCGGGGGCACCTATCATCATTGTTTCTCATCCTATAGTGAAAAGGAAACCTATTTCCACGAACCCATTTGGGTCTCTTGGTCACTCACTGGGATATAATTTCCAGTCCATCCTGATGGCCTCTAGTCCTTTTTCCTATGGTATGCCAAATTTTACTTTGCAACTTTCAAACTCCATACTAGTTGTTGGCCCTAATGCTAGCATTGGACTTGGGAACAACTCCTTCTCATACTTTGTTTTCGTTTGGTGGTTCTCAATTCCCTCAAAGGACTCCTACCATGGGAGGTATTCCTTCTTTCAACCCCGGGTCTAATCCTTTTACCTCTGGATGGAGTAACCAACCTGGTGGACAAGATTTATCTTATGGTCCATCCTTTACACCCACCTCTTCCATGTCGATTCCGACCAACACATTTGGCATGACAAATCCACCCTTATCCTTTAGATTTACACATGGAGGAGGTCAATTTCACACCTTGGGCAACCCCCAACCTGGAGCCACTACGGCTGGGGGAACTTTTTATAACCCCCATCAGAACATTCCTACTAGAATGGTGCCCAACAAACCTTTTATGAATCAACCTGGAGGAGGGTATTACAATCCCGAGTAGGGCCATGGTGCTTACCAGAACTTTGGATGGGTTTTGATTCCTCAAACACAATCTTTCCAGGGAGCTTGGGGCAAGATGCCACAAACCCGTCTTCCTTTTCTGGCCACTCTTAACCTGCCAAACGTGTCTAAGTTGATGAAAAAACCTATGTGTCATGATCCTACATGCCCCCTCGTTCTAACCAAGTTTCCTTCGAATATCCCAAAATTCAAAGGCAATAATGGCGAGGATCTTGGTGATCACGTTACCACCTTTCACCTATGGTTCTTTTCGAGTTCCCTTAATGACGATTCCATTTGGTTAAGATTGTTTCAACGCACCCTCACAGGGGTTGATGTGAAATGGTATATCGAGCTACCTATGGGGGCATATAGGACCTTTAGTCAGATGGTTCTAGTCTTCCTTAACCACTTCCAATTGTCGGTTTGTTACGATGATGGCCTATAACTTCTATCAGCCATATTCTAGGAAAAATCCACTGATATCCCGGATCACATCTAGGAGTGGCGTAGACAAAATATGTTAATCAAGACATGCATACCCCCATATTTCCTATTAGAATGGTTCCTTAAGTTTTTACAACCTCCTATTTCAAAGGATGTTGCTACATATGGGGTTACATCTGAGGAAGAAGAAAGCTTCAAAGCCCAACATTTAGATCTTATATACACTCAGTCTGGGATGTTATACGAGATTCTTCCATAAGAACCAAGGCCAAACTATGACCCTAGACAAAATCCTGGACCTCATGCCGATGGCATTATAGGCCGCCAGTGTGAAATCCGAAGAATTGGTGACAATCCATTTGAAAGAGTTGTCTCTAAACCAATCTGTAGGAGGGCCAACTTCATTTGTGTCTTCCAATCCCACTCAGTCGGCAGATGTACATTCCATGCAATTGTCGACCAGCCCAAATGGTAATCAACAACCAAGAGGGAATAATAAGAAAGGACGTAATAATAATCGTAAGGGTGGGAAAAAGAATAATAAACCCAAGGACAATGGTAATAATGAGAGGAAGAATAACAATGTTGGTGAGGAAAATAAATAAAGGCATAAGGTGAAATTTCCCTGTAAGCTTTGTACATAGAATCATGTTACTCATCTATACCCCAAACTTGTGGAAGTTGCGAGGCTCTTGTCTCTACCATCCACCATGCTGACGAATCCTTTTCCACATAACCAACACATGGCCTCAAGATCCTCAAAAGTCGGAAATGTGGTCGGTGGAATCCAAAACCCACCGACACAATATGGTGACCATTTGTGCATCAATATGGTCAATTCTCAAGTTAATGTAGCCACCCGATCTCACGATTACAGTTCTTTGCAAACTGTACCTAGTCTAGAATCTCCTCCTCCTATGAAGGTGCCCTTGCAGATCGAAAAAACAGAGCCATCCCCTCATATTATGAAAGGAGTAATCAGGTGCTCTACCCACAATCCAAATGCTAGAGCTACCCATAATTACTCTATTGTTGAGGACCTAGGTCAAATCCCTTGTGCGATGTCAGCCCTGGAGGTACTCCAGATGTGTCCCTCACAGAAGAATGCATTGCTATATGATTTAGGAGCTCTAGACCCCAGTGGATTGAAAGTTATCAAGTTTTACATCACAGATGTGAAGCCTCACTTTCCTTACCATGTGTCATTCCAAATCCACATGGGTTACTCAAAGTATACCATCAAACGTGCGATTGTTGATGAAGGCACTGCACCATGTGTGATGTCCCTGATCTGTTGGAAAGCTCTCAACTCTCCAACTCTCTCAATCTCCGACCATGTTGACTGCTTTTGAGGGTCTCTCTTTCCGCCCCCACAATATTCTTCCTCCCTTTCCGGTCCAGTTAGGTGGGAAGATGGTAGAGGTGGATGTTGAGGTGGTTGATGCGCCCCTTGATTACAACTTGTTACTAGGACACAATTGGACTTATGCTATGACTGTTGTCGTATCATCCATCTTCTGTACTATTTGTTTTCCTCATGATGGGAATATCATGATGATTGACTAGTTTTCCTTTGCGTATGCTATCCCCAATGCATCTGTTGGATCGTTGTTACACTTCAAAATTACTCATTTCAATAGTCTCGCAAGTGTCATTATTACAAGTGTTGTAAGCGTTGCATATTGTCCTCAAGTATCGCATCTTGACCACAAGTGTCACAAGCATCATACTTTCATATTGCCTATTTCGTTCCTCTAATGACATCATAAGGACACTTAAGACACCTCAAAGACTAGTTTTGAAGAAGAGAAATCAGTTGACAAGGAGTACAAGCCTTTTGCAACTGAAAAAGCCACTCAAACATCAATTTTGAGAGGGAGTGCTCCCCTACCCATTGTCAGAGAGTTCTAGTGCTCCCTAGGCCTCTTTGGGGGAGTGCTCAAACTCTTTGTGTTCCCTTTTGGGGGAGCGCTACCTTTTCTAAATGGATTTTTGGTTTGTTGAGCTAAAACAGGGAAGAATCCCCTCAATTTATGAAGGTGGTTGGATTCGAATAGAAGGTCAAGGCATGATATTAGGGAAGATCCTCAACTAAAGGATAATAATCCTCAACTTATCCCAAATACATCTCAAGTGGTTGGGCCTCTCCAAGGCTATATAAGAAGGCCTCCTCATGGTGAAAGGGGAGGTAGAGACTAGAGATTGATACCAAACTTATGATCCTATAAGTGGTATTAACAGAAAAGATTGGAGATAGGGAACTTATTATCTCATGAGTGAGATGTCATCAAAGCAATCAGTGTAGATTAATTGAGAAAAGGGGTTGGACAAAGAGAACTGGAAGAAGTTGTTGCACTTTCATCAAAGGATTGTAAGTACTTTTACTTGTTCTTATCAATACATCAATGCTTGGCCTATTTATTTCAAACTTATGCTTGTTCCACATGAGTTTGTATGCAGTAGATGGATCTATATTTGAGATAATATCAGTAGAGTAGGAAGTCCATTGTATCTTTGTTTGTTCTACAGGACCTATCAGGGAGCTCAAGATCAAATCTTAGCCTGGACTTTGCAAGGACAAATGTCGTTAATAAGGTACATATATTTCTTCTTATCCTTTGTATATTAGCTTGATTCGATATAAAAGGATGTCAGTGTCCATGTTAAGAACTTTTTTGTCTTGGCCTTAGGAGTCTAGAGACCAAGAGGGAATCCACTTGTCCACAGGAGGATTCACTTGTAACAGAAATTGGGGACTCCACTAGGGAGGAGCTCTCATTTTTGTTTCTTTCCTGGATCTTGTTTTGGACATTTTCCCACTCATTTGAACTTCTCCATACTATTTTTTTGATTCTTAGATCTGATTGAGTGGCTCTTGATTTCATCATATGCAATTTGATTGACTGAGTTTTCTTGATTTTCTGAGTTTATGGGCATTTTTCTAAACTTTTGAAGCAGAGCGCTCCCCTTCCCTTGCTATCAGAGTGTTAACACTCCTCGGTGGTCTTACATAGAGTGTTGGAATGCTTTGGTGCCCCTTACACTAGAGTGCTACCCCATTTTCTGTGAAAAATCCTCTAGGTTTTCAATTTTTGGGTTCAGTTTTTGTTTTTTTCACTTGCTCAGAGTCTCATACTCTCAGTTCATCTTGGTATTGGTCTTCAACACCCTGTTTTCTAATGATTGAGCCTCTTCTTGTTTGGAAATTTGACATTTTCTTTCCTTGCCTTGAAGTTACTCTTTGTCTTTGCTGACCTAGAGTTAACTTGCTCCTTTCTCCTCATTTATCTGACTGAGTGGAATCTTTTGTGAGGAAATCCAAAGGTCCGTGAACCCTTCCATTTGATCTTTGAGGTTAGTTTTCTAGCATTTCTCTTTTGTTTGAGGTTTTTTGGTTCTTGTTTGCAAATTTGTTTATCTTTGTCTTTCTTGTTTATTCATAGCGAGAGTGTATTTTTGTTTTTCTGAGGTTTTCTTCTGATTGTTTAATCTTGAAGTATGATTGACATTAGAAGTTTTACATCTGATTATCATTCCCATATAAGAAAAACAACATATTTTAGTGAGTGGTTTGGCTATTAGAAGGCATTTTTGAAACTTTTTAGCATTACACTAGATTTGATTGAGAAACAACTGTATAAGGATGTTGCATATTAGTGTTTGATAGTGAAAATAACTTTCTCTCTTTCCCTTAAATGGGTATTCATCGAAAGAAATGATTTCTTATCATATTTTATGCATTTTTTGGAATTGAGTCATCATACCATCAGTTTCACTTTAATACATCCTTGAGTAAAAAACGACCGTAAAATTATCGCTAATTAAAAATTATCTAGAACATTTTTGTTTTTAGGATCTTCCACCAACATTAGACTAGGATTAGCACTTTGGATTAGGCTGTGAGTACAAATCTCCAAAGTTTTTCAAAAAAAAATTAGCATATTGCGATAGGGAGAGAAAATCAAATTGTCGTATAGACTTTCTGGGATCCCCCTCTCACACAAGGGTTACACACGAGGTCACATTCGAGAGAATTATGAGAATTATCCCTCCATGGTTCGACTGTTTGTAGTGGTCGGACCGTATATTGGGGGTCACTTGAAGGTATACCCACGATTATGTGTGGGAGCCTCTTGAGTTGATTTTAGACTTGTTATCCTGCCCATACGTTCGGATCAGACTGTCAATTGTACCCACCTAGGGGATGACTGGGAGTTGGTGTCCTTAGTTGCCATAATATTTAGGTACTTACACAAGGTGAAAGTGAAGGGAAGTCTCACTGTACCTGAAACAGACATTGGTAAAACTCACTCGAGCTCCTTGGAGGGTAAATCCACAATTACTGCGTGGAATCTTGCGCCAATGTGAAATTTTGTTAAGCAGGTCGCCATTGTAACTATTCCACCATATCTTAGCGCCTTATTCACTTGATCACGCAATGTTGGATTTCATCACCAACTAGTATGATCATCGAGAGAAGTTTTTTTTATTTGGTTTTGATTCCTAGATCTTATTAGCGTATGTTGTCTATTTTCATTAGTTTGCCCTAGATTTTCACCGTGTACTATTATTATCCAAAATTGAGCCTATAGGTGATAAAGGTCTTCGATGATCCTGTAGGATAAAAGGACTGCCTCCAGAAGGCTACCAACCCTTACCTCCTAGCCCTCTAGAAGACAACTACTGTGGAGAGGTAGAAAATCAATCCGACGCTGGGAGTGTTGTTGCTCCTCTGTTAGACAATCAAGAAGGTGCTTTGATTATAGTTGAGAATCCCATTCCTCGCACTACCTCTATGTCGACAGCCCCTATCGAACCACTTTTTCTTCGTTTAGACTCCCTTGGGAACATCATAGACGAAGAGGTCCCACAGTTACTTGAGAGAGCATTTACCGAAACATATATGGGATCCACAGAACCAATATTTAGTGATGAGTATAGGACTCTTGTTCATCCTACCACTGTAGTAGATAAAAATCCCACACTTTCTCATTCTGTATGGAGGACTTCATCAGGACACGATCTCATGAGCATTTTGAATCCATTCAACAACCCTTTAATCCTCATGACCCTCCTGTTGAAATGGGACCATCTAGTCAAACTATGAATCACCCCATCGATAAGGTCATTAACCCTACTGTTATGTCAGCACAAGTCCATCCTAATGTTGGACTCATCACCTCTACTCATTCCCAAGGCACTTTGATCCCTACCCCTACTTTTACAAACTTTCACTCTACAACCCCACATGTTCCGCACGATCCTGTTGGGACATCTTTACACCAGAGAATGAAGACCCTTTCCAGCCAAATACAACTGACTGGAGGGAAACCACCATCTATCGGACCTATCCCTCCTAGAAGACCACCATCCTATGGCAGGCCTACCCCTCCTGGGGGACAACCCCCTTTTTATGTTCCTCCAGGATGGAAACCTCCATTTGCCAATCATACCCTGGTCGTTAATCCATTGCTGGCAGGATGGAAACCTCCATTTGCCAATCATACCCTGGTCGTTAATCCATCGCAAACCTCCATTTTCCAATCATACCCTGGTCGTTAATCCATCGTTGGCAGGGGGGAAACCTTCGTTTGCTGGAAACCCTTCAAAATCCCGGGGAGTATCTTCGAGAGGCACATTTACCCAACCCCACGTTGGGGGGAACTCATATCATAACCCACAAGGAGGAGTATCAAATCATGTTCCTTTCATACCATATTAGGGGAAACCTTATCCGGGCGGCATCCCAAACACCACCTGGAGTCCTCAAGGAAAAGAACCTTATCCTCCCCATGGGCCTAATGTGTATCTGCCTACGGGATATACTTCTTACCCTCCTCAAAGGAAACATGTTTATCCTCCTTATCGGCAAGAAAATCACCCGACTTATAATGCTCAGAACCCACTGGGTTATGAAAATGTTTCTTAGCCATCATCAAATCCTATTTATCCTGGTCAACAACAATAATATGTAGGAGGACCTACTGGTTACAATTATCCACCTAACCCAGTTTATGGTCCTACTGGTGTTCCTATTCCACACCAGTATCATCCGCAAATTAACCAACAACTACCTTTCCTTGTGACTCTGGATCTCCCAAACTTGTCTCGGTTAACCAATGATCCTATTTTTCATTCACCGGTTTTGCTAGTTATTCCAGCTAAACTTCCTTCTGATATTCCAAAATTTGACGGAAAATCTGGAGAAGATCCAAATAACCATGTGATGACTTTCCATTTGTGGTCTTCATCAAACTCTTTCATGGATGATTCTATACGTTTGCGTCTTTTCCAGCGAACACTTACGGACTCAACAACAAAGTGGTATATTGAACTACCACGTGATTCTTTTCATGATTTCAACTCCCTTGCCATGTCTTTCCTAATGCACTTTCAACTACCTATTCGCTACAAGACGTGTACCGAACTCTTGACCTCCCTTCATCAAAATAACTACGTGCATATCTCTGACCATATTCATGAGTGGAGATGATGATGAAGGATGATCAAAGCAACCATTCCTGACATATTATTGGTGGAGTGGTTTACTAAATCACTTTTACCCCCGATCGCTAGTGATGTCACTATGGGTGGCACAGTCACCAAGGAAGAAACCATTTCTCGGGCTCAGTACTTACATTTGGTTTATTCACAATCTAGTACTTTGTATGAGTTGCTTCTGAATGCTGCTTGAGCTAATACCGATCCATCCAAGCCATCATCCTCATCTCATGCAGACGATGTTATCGGTTCTGTCAAAATTTAGTCCGCTTCCCAGTCGACCACACTCTCCTCTACCTCCCCCCAAACTTAGTTTTCTGAGGTGAATACAGTTCAATATGTCCCTTCACAAAAATTCAGAGGTAAGAAGAAGGAAAAAAATAAATCAAAAAATACTAATAACAATGAACGACCAAAAAATCAAACTCAAACACCTGCTACCGAAAAGAAACCACAATGGAAACTGAAATTCCCATGTATCATTTGTGGTGACGATCACTACACTTGAGACTGTCCACATCGCAATGAAGTGGCCAAAATTTTCCAAGGAAATTCACAACCCGCTGTGCTTACTCAGCCTTTTCCACAACAACAATCCATGGTTGCTCAAACCCCCTCTCCTGGGGGAAGTTCTAGCCATCCTCATGATGAGGCCTCGATGAGTGCACATATTTATATGTTTAATGGGATTAATTTGACCACTCACTCTAAGACAAATGACACATCGGTTAAACCTGACAAAGGAAAAGTCACTAACGATACCGATACTTTACCGTATCCATAAACTTCCTCCCTTAGTCCTCCATTAGTTAATCCTCCATCTGGACCACTTCAGATTGAGAAACCTTCATTCGACTCTATCTTATTCCCTCCTAATATCACTATTCATAAATCTACCTTTAATCCTAGTTCATGTGTCACCCATAACTACAACATTGTCGAAGATTTGGCTCAAGCACCGTGTGCTATGTTTGCGTTAGAAGTTCTACAACAATGCCCCAGTCAACGTAGAACTCTCTTGGCTGTTGTTGGTGTTGTTGATCCCAAGTCATCCAACCATATCATGTTTAACCTAGACAATTACACATCTCGACTCTCCCACCAACTTGCTTTCCAAGTTGATGTTGTTGTTCACAATCAACAAATCCACCGAACTATTCTGGATGAGGGAGCCTCAATTTGTGTCATGTCTTTAGCATGTTGGAAAAATTTAAAATCATCCACACTTAACAAATCCCCAATGATGTTACGCACATTTGATGGGCGAGGTTTTCATCCCCATGGGATTTTACAATCCCTGCCCGTCGAGTTGGGCAGAAAAACCGTCATTGTTGATGTCGAGGTGGTTGATGCTCCCCTCGATTACAACTTATTACTTGGAAGAAGTTGGTTTTATACTATGAATTTCATTTCCTCGTCATTGTTTCGAAGTGTACAATTCCCTCATCATGGCAAAATTGTCACTATTGATCAGTTAGATTTCTGTACACCCAATGCTCGCGCTCTCGCTACCAACAATATTCCATTCTTGGGAGATCACAAGATCACGTATGAAAGCGTTGGTGTTGTCTTATTGAAATATTCTATCCTTATGGGTACCTTCCCTACACCACTTCCACCAACTACACATCATATTTCCACTGTTGATATGATTTCGACCATGACTTATCAATATTTGGAATCATCTGACCCTTGGATTGAACCTAGTGCTTTGGAATTCAATGCACTAGGTGACACCATGCCACTTAGTCCAGTAGAAACCTCATACATTGCTATCCAATCCACTTCTCCCTCTTCAGATGACCAACATCTATTGACACCCGACAATTACTCGATGCCATTGTGGTTAAATTCCTTGTCGTCTGCAATCGACTACATTTCCCCAATTTTTCCTTCTGATGAATCTATTAGGGAAATTCTTAGCGTCGATGATCTACCTCGGGATGATAACTATAATCCATCCTCCTTTCTTCCCCCTCATGAATAAATTCAGGGAGATATACATTATATCTTCCCTCCCGATGCTGATTTTTCATTGTCTCCCATGACATCAACTTCCAATGATTTGGATCTGGTAGTTGACATGGTGATCTCTTCGGTAGGGATATTGGAGCTTGATCTCCTTACCCATGTTGCGGCCCTCGACATGTGTTCCTTCCAGAGTGATTTTATTCCATCCAGTGAAGCTCTCTTGGAATCCATGACTAAGTTTTGTCCCTTGACATGGTGTCCTTCCAGTGCATTATTATCTTGGAAGCCATGATCAAGGAGAGTCCATGAGCATAATATCTCTTCTTTGTAGCAAGCTCGTTAAAAAATGAAATAGAGGTCACGAGCATAGTTTATCTTCTCTATAGCAAGCTGGTTAAAGAAAAAAAATCTTTGAGCATCGTTTTCCTATCTGTGGCAAGCTCGTTAAAAAATGAAACAACAATTCGGGGATTGAACCCAGAGCCATGAGCATAGTTCTTTTCCTATGTCAAGATCATTAAAAAATGAAAAAATCACCTCTCTTGAACCTTCTTTTCATCCACTCTTATCCTTTTTCTCCATCTAGTAGAGAAATTGGTGACAATCTCAAAGTCGGTGAATGAATTGAATCTTGGAGGGCATGTCTCCACCCTTTGATGATCATTCTAGAGTTAAGCCACTAGATTTCAAGCTAGGGGAATACCAAGCTTAGTATTTGTTATTTCTCATGATAGAAAAAAATGATAATGTAACCGAGTAGAATTTTATCACTTTTTTGGACTCGCATGGATATACGAAAAAGGAACCCCTTGGAGTCGTCTTTAAGCTCTTTTCAGACTCTCTAAACATGAAAATATTGTCGAGTGATCCTGCTTCCTTTCCCACTCATTAAAACGTTTGAAAGGGAATATTTCGAGTGATAATTTATCTCTTTTTCGGCCTCATGAGACTAATATTACGAAAAAGGACCACATTGGAGTCATATTTAAGTTGTTTTCATACTCTCTAAATATGAAAAACCATCGATTTTACCTTCTCTGGACTCATTAAACGATCATACATTGAAGGGTCCATACAAGATCAAACCCTTACTTCTTCTAGTTCGCTAAACAAAGGAAGAGGGACTTACCGAAGGTGAGTCATATCGAGCACGTGTTACCCTCCTCGAGCTTGTTAAATTAAAAAGAGTTACCCGTCTATCTGGATAGGGGGAAAATTGAAAGAAGCAAGCCAAGCCATTTTTTAGAACACTACCAGTAACTCTTACGGTTGCCCTTAAACACGACACTTTTTCTTTGCACGCATTTTAATCTGTTGAACCTCTGCACTGAGCCAATCCTCTGAGTTTCTTTTACTCCTTTGGGTCACCTGACGAAAGTCACATCCACTGCATCATCAAGTTTTGGTCCATGTCATGTTTCTGCTGTTGTGCCTCAGTGTTCAAGGGAAGTATTTACCTTGAGAGTCAGCCGTCACAAATATCTTGTTTCAATACCCATGTCAATCCATGTTCATTTGATATACCAATTACATATCTGTATCAGTTTCATGTCATTGATGGGGGATACATCAAGGCCCTCCTTCGACAAGTCTATTTTTGTCGACTTCAACACATTAACCAAGAACTAGACTTAGAAACTAGTTAGTACCTTGGGACCTGCATGCCTCAATGGCAGGCCTCCCTGTGTCTGAAAGTGTGTTTACATCATTGACTCCTGATCAGGTGATTCCATGGATGTTCAACTTCATCTCATCTATTCACATTTGTTAGAATGTACTAGAGTACCTTTGGAATCATTGACATCAATGGTGATCTCCCTCACACTTGTTAACGGTTTACCTCATTGACCGGTAATCAAGTTGTTTCTTCCATGTTTGACATCAGGACATATATTCACATGGTTATATTCATACTACATCGGGATCGTTAAGAAGACCCTGGGTTGAGTCATCACTCTTATATGTACTTTTCCTAGGTTTCGAAGGAGTTTTCTTTTGAACTATGACACATATACTGTTACATAGATCCACTTTGTATTGGTCATGGACATGTCTTGTCATATCGTATATCCACTGTGTATTCTTCATGGCTACGATCAATTCAGGTAATAGGAGTATAGATCCACATTGTATCTTTAGTGGCTATACCATTTTGTCAATATAATTATGGATCCACAACGTATTTTATGGCGGCCATACCTAAAAAGTTTTTATCACTCAAGCCTAGGTATGCCTGCCTTGGGTTTGAAACATGTCATAATATTTGTTTGATGGTTGTGTGCAGATTTTTCCAGCCTCTCTGCATCCATACCCTTGCTCGAAAAAGTCTACAAAGTACCCGAGTCATCATCATATTCTAACTTCACACTTTGGGGGGCAATCTGTTACACTTCAAAATTACTCATTTCAATAGTGACACAAGTGTCGTCATTACAAGTGTTGTAAGTGTCACATCTTGTCTACAAGTGTCATGTCTTTACCACAAGTGTCACAAGCATCATACTGCCATCTTGCCTATGTTGTGCCTCTAACGACATCATAAGGACACTTAAGACACCTCAAAGATTAGTTTTGAAGAATAGAAATCAATTGACAAGGAGTACAAGCCTTTTGCAACTGAAAAAGCCACTAAAACATCAATTTTGGGAGGGAGCGCTCCCCTACCCACTATTAGGGAGTGCCAGTGCTCCCTGGTCCTCTTTGGGGGAGTGATCAAATGCTCTGTGTGCCCTTTTGGGGGAGCACTAACTTTTCTGAATGGATTTTTGGTTTGTTGGGCTAAAACAGGGAAGAATCCCCTCAATTTCTAAAGGTGGTTGGATTCGAATAGAAGGTCAAGGCCCGATCTTAGGGAATATCCTCAATTGAAGGAGAAGAATCCTCAACTTATCTCAAATATCTCTCAAGTGGTTGGGCCTCTCCAAGGCTATATAAGGAGGCCTCCTCATGGTGAAAGGGGAGGTAGAGACTAGAGATTGATAGAAAACTTATGATCCTATAAGTGGTATCAACATAAAAGATTGGAGATAGGGAACTTATGATCTCATGAGTGAGATGTCATAAAAGAAATTAGTGTAGATTACTTGAGCAAAGGGATTGGACAAGGATAAATGGAAGAAGTTGTTGCACCTTCATCAAAGGATTGTAAGTACTTTTACTTGTTCTTATCAATACATCAATGCTTGGCCTGTTTCTTTCAAACTTATGCTTGTTCCACATGAGTTTGTCTACAGTAGATGGATCTATATTTGAGCTAATATTAGTAGAGTAGGAAGTCCATTGTATCTTTGTTTGTTCTACAGGACCTATCAGGGAGCTCAAGATCAAAGCTCAGCTTAGACTTTGCAAGGACAAACATCGTTAATAAGGTACACATATTTGTTCTTCTCCTTTGTATATTATCTTGATTAGATCTAAAAGGATGTCAGTGTCCATGTTAATCACTTTTCTATCTTGGCCTTAGGAGTCTAGAGACCAAGAGGGAATCCGCTTGTCCACAGGAGGATTCACCTGTAACAATCGTCGATCCCCGTGGTCGAAAATTATCAACCGACAACCGAGAATATCGATGTCAGAATGTATTCATCCCTTATGGGTACCTTTAAATTCATGGCACTGATTCACCATGTTTACACCATGTCCAATAGGCGCGTTTCATCAAAGAGGTCTGTTCCTTTCCACACTTCCTATTTTAATGATCCTTGGACCCTACCTTCCTCGAAGGTGTCTTGTGAGGGTCATTCGCATGTTGGAATGACCATGCCACTATCGGTAGCAGAGATAGCGTATCAAGTTGTTCTTGACTCTTCTGTCGATGCTGATCCTATTACCTTGCCGAAGGACGAGGAGGATCATGTTCTTAAGCCCTTGTGGGCCACTTCGTTGTCTTTCTCACATGATTTCCTCGATGAGACTTTACCCTTGGATGAAGCTATCATCGAAGCCATGAATGGTTCTGACAAACCTTGGGATGATATGCATAATCACTCTTAATTTCTCCCAGATATTGCTAGAATTGAACAAGATGACTTTCGATCTACTCTAAGAGGGATAGTCGATCATGCCATAGTTCCGCTTGATACACACAAAATTTATGCTGAAGGAAATATGGCGAGTACCTCTCCTACCGTCACGATCGGTATCTCTTGTACCCCTGGCAAGATTGAAAATGTACACATCGGTCCGGTCCTCGGATTGTTCACCACAAGAAATCATGATCTACACTGACATCTTCAAGGAATTTTGATATGTATTTTCTTGGTCATATGAAGAGATGCCAGGAATCGACCCTTGAATTGTTAAACATGAGATTAAAACTTACCCGGATGCTAAGCATGTTCGACAACATATTAGAGCGTCAATCCCTAGAAGGCCCCTATTATTAAGGAAGAGGTAGAGAAATTGCTTAATGTTGGCTTTATCTACCCAGTTCCCTTGACTGAATGGGTATCCAATCCCATTCCTGTGAATAAGAAGAAAGGATCCATCCGTGTATGCATGGAATTTCATGACCTGAACAAGTCCTATCCTAAAGACAACTTTCTGACACCTTTCATCGATCAGATTCTCGACGAGTGTGCAGGAAGCAAGGTTTTCTCTTTCATGGACAGATTTTCAGGTTATAACCAAATTCAAATTAAACCTGAGGATCAACATAGGACAAAATTTATTTGTCCTTGGGGTACTTTTGCATACTGAAATATGCCTTCCATCCTTAAAAACGTCGGAGCAACCTTCTAGCGTGTTATGACCTTTGCATTCCATGATCTTAAGCATATAGTCGAAGCTTATCTTGACGATATTGTTGCTCATTCTCGTAAGAGAGTGGATCACCCTAAGAACCTTTGGCTAGTTTTTGAAAGATGTCATCATTATAGAATCCATTTGAACCCTCATAAATGCATCTTTTGTGTTAGGTGTGGAAGTCTTCTATGATTTTTAGTATCTGAGGCCGGGATCATGGTAGATCCGTTAAAGGTTGAGAAAATACTTCGATTTCCTCCCCCACGCACTATTTGACAAATTCAAGGCTTATAGGGGAAAGCTAAATTTTTATGTCGGTTTATAGTAAACTATGCCAATATTACTAAGGGTTTCATGTGTCTTTTGAAGAGGGACACCCCTTTTATCTGGGCTGAGCGAGCCCAAGAATCCTTCGATGATTTGAAGAAAGCCTTGGTATCAATGCCTCTGCTAAAGTCTCCCTACTACAATAGGTATTACTTTCTTTATATCATCGCGTATGAAGAGACGATTGGTATGGTTTTGGTTCAATAGGATGATGAGCTCCATGAGCACGTCATCTACTATCATAGTTGAAACTTAGTCGGTCCTAAGCTCAAATATTCTCAGGTTGAAAAGATAGCTTTGGCTGCCATCCACACATTCCAATGATTATGACATTATATATTGCTTTGTAAGACTACTGTGGTTGCTGATGTCAATCTATTTCAATACGTTCTTACCAGGTGTATGATAGGGAGGAAATATAATAAATGGATTGTCATTTTACAAGAATTCGATCTCGATTTTGCTTATGAGAAATCCAATAAATCACTAGTCTTTGCAGAGTTAATATCCAAATTCCCATGATTGGACGAGGATTTTATTTATGTTGATTTGTTTGTAGATGAACACATTTTCCTTGTCTCATCATCTGACCCCTGGTATGGAGACATTGTTCTCTATCTTCAAACTTTGAATTTCCCTCAGCATCTCTCACGAGATGACCGACGACGTATAGGATACCAAGCTAAGAATTACCTTATCATCGAAAACACTCTTTATCATCGAGGAATAAACAAAATCCTACGTCATTTTTTAACTCATGAGGAAGCCGAGTCAATCCTAAACTATTTCCATAGTGGGGCTTGTGGTGGTCATCTATCCAGGCTTGTGACAACCCAGAAAATTTTGCGAGCTGGTTATTTTTGGCAATATATATTTAGAGATTGTATTGAAGTGGGTAAGAAGTGTCACCCCTTCCAGGTGTTCACTCAAAAAATGTGCTCACATCCATCCCCTCTCCATCCAGTCATTGCTGTCGGTCCCTTCACCAAGTGGGGGGTGGACTTTGTGGATTGCAACCCCTCAGCATCTCTCACGAGATGACCGACGACGTATAGGATACCAAGCTAAGAATTACCTTATCATCGAAAACACTCTTTATCATCGAGGAATAAACAAAATCCTACGTCATTTTTTAACTCATGAGGAAGCCGAGTCAATCCTAAACTATTTCCATAGTGGGGCTTGTGGTGGTCATCTATCCAGGCTTGTGACAACCCAGAAAATTTTGYGAGCTGGTTATTTTTGGCMATATATATTTAGAGATTGTATTGAAGTGGGTAAGAAGTGTCACCCCTTCCAGGTGTTCACTCAAAAAATGTGCTCACATCCATCCCCTCTCCATCCAGTCATTGCTGTCGGTCCCTTCACCAAGTGGGGGGTGGACTTTGTGGATTGCAACCCCTCAGCATCTCTCACGAGATGACCGACGACGTATAGGATACCAAGCTAAGAATTACCTTATCATCGAAAACACTCTTTATCATCGAGGAATAAACAAAATCCTACGTCATTTTTTAACTCATGAGGAAGCCGAGTCAATCCTAAACTATTTCCATAGTGGGGCTTGTGGTGGTCATCTATCCAGGCTTGTGACAACCCAGAAAATTTTGTGAGCTGGTTATTTTTGGCCATATATATTTAGAGATTGTATTGAAGTGGGTAAGAAGTGTCACCCCTTCCAGGTGTTCACTCAAAAAATGTGCTCACATCCATCCCCTCTCCATCCAGTCATTACTGTCGGTCCCTTCACCAAGTGGGGGGTGGACTTTGTGGATTGCAACCCGACTTCGGTTGGGGTCATAAACACATTATTATGGTCATAGAATACTTTACTAAGTGGGATGATTCCATGCCTACAGTTAAATCTAAAGGGAATACTGTAGCCTTCTTCGTATTCAATCAAATTATCGCCAGGTTCGACATCCTGAGTGAGATTGCCACTGATCATGGAAGTCACTTTCAGAACGAAATGATGGAAGAGATAGCATCCAAGATGGGGTTTAAGCATGGTCATTCTTCCCCTTACTACCCCCATGAAAATGGACAAGTAAAGACCGTCAACAAGTCTCTCAAGACCATTTTGCAGAAAACTGTCAACTAGAACAAATCTGACTAGCATATTATGCTATATCCCACACTCTGGGCATACCGAACTTTGGTCAGGACTGCCACTGGATTTTCTCCTTTCCATTTAGTACACAGTGTGGATTCAATCTTAACTATTGAATGTGAAATCCCTTCTATTATATTGGCAGTCGCGCTCCTCCCTGACAATTCCGATCTTGAGCGACACCTCATACACCTAGAGAGCCTCGACGAGCAATGTTAAGACGCCTCTACGCCTATCGAGGTGAATAAAATATGTGTCAAGGTCCAATATGATAAGTTTGTCTATCCTTGGTTGTATGCTGAGGGTGACTTGGTCCTTTTATATGATCAAGCCAAAGAACCATTGGGGGAAGGCAAGTTCAAACCCATGTGTCATGGTTCTTATATCGTGTGACGTGTCTTAGAAAAAGGAGCCTATGAGTTAGAATATTATGAAGGGAACATGTTGGCCGAGCCCAGGAATGGGCTCTACCTGAAAATATATTACGCTTGAGCCCCAATATTGGGTGTAACTCTTTGCATACTAATGTAATTTAGTGTATATATATTTTCCATTTATTTTTGTCTTCAACTTGCTTATCGAGTTTTCCATTGGTTGGTAGATGTCAATGGAGTCCTCGATCTACTTAGGATTTGCAGACAGAGCCATTCATCATACACGGAACTTGGCTTCTACTGCTTGGTTATTTTACTCACCGGAGGGTCTACTAGTCTCTTCATGTGGTGTATGCCTAGGGTCATCCATGAATAATGTGGCCGAATATAATGTCATTATAGAACTATTGTGCGATGCCATTTCACATGGTATTCGATCTTTGAAGGTTCGCCTAGATTCCCAGTTAGTAGTATGTCAGTTGAATGACAATTACCATGTACGTGATCCTACATTACTCCAATGATACCTTCGGGTATGCCTTTTAGAAGGATAGTTTGATTTTATTACTTATCATCACATACATAAGAGTTCTAATTATGTATCTGATGATTATTCTAATTTCATTTTAGATTGGAATTTGTCACGTAACTAAAGAAAAGAAAACAATCTCATCAATGTACACATTGTAATATAAGTAAAGCCAAAGAACCATGTTTTATATATATTTCAAAAATATAATGTTTATAATACAAAATTGGGGCCAACACCCTCAATACATATATACAGCCAATAATACAAAATCCATTACATCTATGCCTGTGGCGCTAGATGTGTGTCATGATAACAAACTATGACGTTTGTTAGACGTCGAAAGATTTGCACCACAGCTCTAGGCACACCAACCACCTGTCGTTGCATGGCCTCTGGCAGATCCTCTACCTGAACCATCGAAATCCTATATGTCAAACGAGACAGGTTTCCTTGCACATTTTGAAGGACTCTCTCTACTTCTCATCCCTCCACCTTGTCTCCCCAGTGCCTCCGATGATGTCGTGGAATCTTGTCCAGTCGTTGTGGACCTGTATCTACGTCACACAAGTGTCTAGTTAGTACTTAAATGTCATCCAAAAATATTTTTGTTTTCCTATACAAAAATACAAAAAAATGAAATATTTAAAAACTTTGACATACCTATTTCCCCATAGGTAGTCCCTGGTGGCAATGGCATGTCAGGGTCCCCTCTGAAGTCCATCCCTACATAGGGATAGTCATCCAAATCAATGACCTGTCGTCTCCACTAGCAATAGAAATCATTGCTGTAGGGTGTGGGAACCTTACACCCCCCTTGTTTTCTCATCACCTCCGTCCAATGTGCCATGGCTGGATCATGAGGTCCTTGAGGAATGATCTCAACTCTAGGTCCCAAACCTAGAACCTACTCGAAGAAAAAGCTATGCAAGATAGATGTAAACCCAAAGTTCCTCTTGTCAGCCTGTCTTCATTATGTTAACTGTCTCTTCATATTAGCCAGTAGTGAGGTGCACCAATCATACATCGTGGGTATCAAACACTCTATAGAGTAGAACATAAGTAGCCTCGATGTCTGGTGCAACAAAGTCGATCCTATGATTTGGGTCAAAACGAGGACAATAATATTGAGGCTTAGATTGTTGATCGCTCAGATGGGGAGTTGACTCCTGACATTCTCAGGCCCTGCTATACAGTGAGCGTCTGTGTACTCTTTTATCTTCATACCTCTCACAGCTCCCTGAGATTTTAGGTTCACCACCTCACCCTAACGCGACAACCCTGTCAAGAAGTATATATCCTTGACTTCAATCTTTAATGGTTTCCCATCAAGGTTGAATCTGTCACTGTCTGGATCCTAGTGATCCATGAGAAACTGTAACAACCTCACTTGGGCCCTCTTCCCTTTGAGTGCCCAAAACTTGTACAACCCACATATTTTCAAGGCCATTTGGTCCCCCGGATCTCTTTCCACAGTGGCATCTACCTCCTCATGTTCCGTTTCCCTCCATTCTAGCACCATCCTTCCAGAGAAACATCAATTTTTGAGTTATCAACCATCAAAAACCTTGTTTACAAACTTGCACGTGGGCTGCAATAGTCACAGTCATGTATAGGGTTGAGTACACGCAGTCTGTATTTTACACAGTCACGTATACACAATCCGATGAGTGGTAGACCACATACACCTAAATACCTAATTTGTGCCTTAAATAACTAAAATTTTGAAACCTAAATAAAAAATGTAATCCACTAGAAACGAAGAGGAGGGGAAGAAGATGGTTTATGATTCCATTACTCAATGCTCCCACAATCACCAGTTGAAGATCAGAGGTAATTTGGTCCAAAATTCACTATTTGAGTAAAAAAGTCAAATGACAGTACAATTTGGTTTTTGTTACTATTTATAACAATTTTTACTCACTTTACATAGTTTCAGATCGTATTTTCGCCTAATGGACTATTATAGCAGTGGATTGAGTTGGTTTTTGTAGTTTTCGTGAGGGATTCTTGCGGTTTTTAGAGTTATGTTGACCGTTCTTAACTACCGACAGGTATTTTTTCTACCCAACATATAGGATAGGTATCCATTCCATCATGCACACTTGCATTGTCCTATAACTGTCACTCAAATGCCTTAAGTACGAACCCATCTGTTAACGACATAGAACCATCCATATTCTACAAAACGTATCATTATCAAATGGTAGAGACTTACCAAACATGGGTACCCTAGTTATATCCTCTGCTCCATTTAGTGCCCATGCCGAGATTTTTTCATGATCCAGAATTGGATCTTGGGACCAAAATGGGTCCAGGAAGGCCTAAAAGTCAAAGTGCTTAGAATGGCTTCAAAATAGACGTGTGTGTAGGCCTCATCAATGCGAAGCCAACACAAATTGAATGGGCTCAAATGAATTTCGTATGTGAAAGATATCACATTCTGTTCATTTTTCCAAGCAAGAAAAATTTGATGACTGTACAGTCCATATAGTGCCACGTGGAAGCTAACTATATAGGCCGTACGACTGTACATATGACATGGCAGGGTGCATTGGCATGTTGATGTCGACAGGTTTCTAACTGGGAAAGTATAGGTGGATGAGTTAGGAGGTGACACATGGCATGGGCTGACGTGGCAGGTTCATACAACACATGGCACAGGATGATGTGGCATATCCGTATGACACATGGCACTGATGTGGACAGGTGTTGACTGGGCAGTGTTGGCTGACATGGTTGAATTATCTTGTGACATGTGGCTAGTTTATGGGAAAGTGTGATCATGCCACGTGGCCCAGTCATGGGCTGCCATGTGACACCCCTCTATTGGTTTATTTTTTGGAAAAAATTTCTTTGAGGTCCATGGGGTTCGAACCCATGACCTCTATGGGCGGCCAAGTCTTCGCGTAGGTCGGGCTACCATCCCGCCTACTTATTGGAACTTAACCATATACAACGCCATATATATTTATGTTTGAATGAAGTTGTGGTTGACGGAGGTTAGGGTTGGGGCTAGGCCCCAGCCGCTGGTCGCAACACTCACATATACAATCGCATATGCCCTGCACTATATACCTTTGGTGCGAATGGTATAGATCTAGACCCCCGATGCTTACATACTGCATATGACCACACAACATATGACCACTCTATATATGGATGGCATGGATGTATGGTTAGCCTCGGTCGGTCGGGCTAGCCTGCTGACCAAGGGCGTAACTAGAGCCTTAAGACCTAGGTGCTAGCTATTATACTTGACGCGTGGAGGCTAGAACCAGGCCACATGGCCATTGATGCGATTGAGGGTTGTGACCATAGGGGCTAAGGACTAGTGCTAGGTCACATGGAGCACACCAGGTGACTAGGAGCCCTAGGATTGGGGGTTGTGCCCTTGATTTTTTCTAATAAGTGGGTTTTATACATTATTGTATGATTTTTATTGATTTTCTTAGTAGAATTGAGAGATTTTAGTCATTTTTGGAGGATCTTGGGCCCTTTTTGAGGCCAGATCTTGGGAAGAAGTTGGGAGGTTATTGCCAACTTCAGGCCTATATAAATTAGAGGCTCTTGAAGCCATAGGAGGAGGTTCAAAATAGGAAAATGTTGAATAATTGATGAGTCAAAGCCATTTTTATGCAGGGAAGCCATTGAGGAGAGAACCTTTGTGGGCTATTTCTGGGAGCTCTGTTCATATGATTTTAGTGCCGTCAGTTTTGTTGGGTTCTAGAGATCTGTTCGAACAATACCATATTAGTTTGTAATCCTTTTGGCATTTTTATGGTGTACTTTTAAAGCTTCGAACATAAATAATAAATCCTCACCCACTGAGACAATGTCCTGGAGACATATGCGAGATTGTCAAAATCCATTATCACTTTGTTTTTTTATCGTTTGATGTTCTTCATGCTTATGTTTAGATCTGTATATTATCTTATAGATGCTATGTTTCCTCTTTCATTAATTTCCTAAATGTTAAAATAACTCATGAAAAATAACTCAACCATTGTCATTTAAACGATCTTTTTGATTAAAGTGGTATCAGAGCTAGTTGACGGTTGGTTTTTGAGTAGTTGAATCATGGTGAAGGAGATCTTGTTGAAGAAAATCCATTGATTGGATTGATAAAGAGAAATTCTCAAAGCGATAAGATGGCATCGGAAGAGGGACTTTCTCGTGATGAGAAAGAGTTTCAAAAAACTTTCTTCACCATGTCGGAGATGATAAAGGTTCTATATGAGGATTACTTGGAATGAAAGGGGCCAAATCTAGGTGAATCTTAAAAGGTCAAAAGTGAATAAGGAGAGGATCCTCCTCAAATTCCTCCTTCACCTCCTTCTTCTCCATCAACTTCTTGTTCTTCTTCAAGTTCAAGTTCCAAATCCACTGCAAGAAAACATGTTCATAAAAATAAACATCAAATGCCTTTACTTAAAATTGATGTGAAATTTGAATTACCTATGTATGATGGTGACGTCAATTAAGAGATACTTGATAACTGGTTCATACAGATGGAGGTTTATTGCAGTGTGCAACAAATCAAATATGAGGCCACTCAAATCAAGTTGGCATCGCTTAGACTTGCAGGCACAACACTCATCGGGTGGCAAAGAAAGTTTCAAAATGGCATGCAACAAGTGGGTAATGTATTTCCATCATGGAAATTTTTTGTTTCTGCACTTAGAAAGAAATTATATCCTTTGGGTTATAAAGAGAAATCTTTAATTGAATAGCAAGATCTTAAAATAAGAAAAGGACAAACAATGCAAGAATACACAGATGGTTTTCATAAAATGGCATTGATGTTAGATATTCATTTACATACCCAAGAAACTCTTATGAAGTATATAGGAGGCTTACCTACACATATTCGTAACACTATATTTATGTTTGGACCTACTAATATTGATGAGTTTTATGTTCAAGAAACATACATTGAGGCAGGGAAAACAAGTGTTGGAGTATCAGGAGAATCGTCTTCAAAGAAAGAGGACAAAAGGAAGTGGAATGGAAAGAAGGAAAATTCAGTGGAAAGAAAGGAAGAGAAGCCGTCTTGCAAGCACTGCAAGAAAGAAGGGCATGATGAGGACCATTGCTGGAAATTGCATCCCGAGAAGAGACAAAAGTGGTTCAAAGAGAAGAAAGGGAGGAAAACTGTGTTGGACACACCTACCACACTTAGAGGGGGAGTGAATGAGTGTGGGGCTCTTTTTCCCAAAACTTCCCTCTTGCACAAAAACTCATTATATTAGCATTCAAAATTTATTCATTACCCATTGTTGTCATTTATAACCAGTCAGATGTGAGCACATGTCAACAACATATATCAGAAATATATCATCAACAAGTCATCATCACACTGAACACAAAGAACACAAGATGTATGTACAATTTTCGTTTTATTACGGACTACAATCCTTGGGGTTTATCAGCAACAACTGTATAGAGTACAACTCTACAAGAGCATCAACTCTATATGCAAGACTCAGCTTACATTCTTAGCACCAATTGAGATGAGGCAACAATCCTCAACAGATATCAATCTGTCAACAGGTACGCAACCTGTCAGTAGTGCCTCCTGCATGTGCACGTGCCCTGGCTCACTACAACCCACATGTAAATGCGGCCAATGTATAATGCAACAAGCATATGCTTCTAAGCAACTAGGGTTTTTCTTTTCTTCACATGCTCAGATCCTCTGCAACCTGCAATCACTTTCTCTTCTGTCTTCCATTGTCCAAACTGACCCACAGCCAGTCACAACACATCCAAGCTCTCCAATAGCTTGCTCATGCTCCACAACAAAACAATATGAATGCCATCTCAATCATGTATAAATAACTAGTATACCATAGCAATCATGTCACTATTGAATCACAAGAGTGTTTCTCACTCCATCAACCAAAACAACCAAACTGAGCCACATCATAGAATCCATACCGAGAATGCCCTAATAATTCGTAACACAACAAAAAATAGCATCCATCAAGACAATAATGTAACCATACCAGTGTCTCAGTGATAGATATGAGGCCATAGAATGCAGATATGGAACCTGCCTCATCATCCAAGAGCTTGGCACCAGCTCAAACACAAATCTCCATGATTTTATCTACTCCACGCTCCATGTACACAATCATCCCGCGTGTACACTCACCCTATACACAACCATCACCCTATACATAGCCATCCCGCATGTACATGCACCCTATACATAGACAACCCACGTGGACATCAAAAAATAGGGTTTTCTGTGAATCCGAGACTTTTTTTGTCAAGATCTCTGACATTGCCGAAACTTTGATGCGTCCATGAGATCCTCCTCTCACTCTCTTCCTCAGAATAGATCTTCAATCATGCTCAAGAGATTCACACCAATAGGATTCTCTCACAAGAAGCTCTCCATCAATACTCCACAAGATATTCACAAGAAGCTCTCCATTCATCCACAAAAGGGATTCTCACAACATGTACATATTACAAGAGATCCTAGCTTCTTATTTTACTTTCATATTCTAGGTCACTTAACCCATTTTTAGGTTACTTAACCCATTTCTAGGTCACTTGACCTATTTTCCTTATTTTAGGGTTAACCACTTTCTATGAATAGAAAGTTCTCCAATACTTTATCATTTAAATATTCCTTCTTGATTTTGTCACTTCATTTTATCATTTAAATAATCTTTCTT
>JASDQU010735949.1:151543-167828 GCA_032191745.1 Picea mariana | reverse complement strand
ATCAA
Source organism: Picea mariana (assembly GCA_032191745.1). Taxonomy (NCBI): domain Eukaryota; kingdom Viridiplantae; phylum Streptophyta; class Pinopsida; order Pinales; family Pinaceae; genus Picea; species Picea mariana. Next base: position 167,823 of record JASDQU010735949.1, on the reverse strand, counting down.
TGATCCATCTTTATCAATTGGTTTCCGCTTGGACATCTATAATTCTCATCAAGGGAATTATATAAATGATCCATATTTATCAATTGGTTTCCACTTGGGCATCTATCATTCTCATCAATGCATATACATTGTTCATCAATCATCAATCAATCAATTACTTGACATCAATTAATGACATCAATCAAACAAAACCATTTGCATCAATGACGTATGATCCAAAAATCTCCCAAATAATCAAACCATTGGCATCAATGACAACATGATCCAACAAAGCATTGCAACAACAACACGACCCACAGACTTGGGATCAGATTCGGGTGATGAATCAAAAGTCTGATTGGTTGGTTTGATAAGTAAAATTGGTGATGGATTTGATGCTAGAAGTAAATTGTTTCACATAAGGGTCATAATGCGACATACTAAGGTCGACACATTGATAGATATTGGATCTCAATCTAACTTGATTTCATAAGAATTGGTTAAACAATTGGGATTAAACACTCAGATGCATCATAAGCCTTACACACTTAAATGGATAAGAAACAATCATCAATTGCACATAACAAAGAAATGCACATTAAAGTTTACAATTTCATCTAAGTTTAGGGACGAGGTAACATGTGATGTGGTGCCACTCAATGAATGTGGCATGGTCTTAGGAAGTCCTTATTTGTATGATTGCAAAGCAGTCTTCTACAGGGAACATAATCAATATCAGTTAATCAAAGCAAGTAAAGAATATGTGGTACATGCTCATCATTTAAAAGAAAATCAATCTCTTCAAGCAATGGAACAATTAATAAAGGCAGCTCATGCAAGCAACACACATGTAATTATTTCAAATCAAGTAATTGATATTAAGAAAGAACATGAGATGATTGTAGAATGGAAGATCAATCACACTTTTCTTCAAGATAAGATAATGTCGTGCAAGTATTACAAACATATTATCTCATTTGTAGTCATATTTATGATGTTATCATTAGTAATGTTGTCAACATGGATGATAGTGGCTTCAGTCAGATGTGACAGGGTACACGTGGCTAACAATATGCAATCAGTTATTATGGTTGTTTTACAGTTGATCTTGATGAGACAGGTGCACAGGATAGAGTTTAAAGATAGAGAACAAGTCGGGTGGCCTATCCCACACTTGATGACTGGTCAGTAACCTTTTGGAGAACCAAAAGGTATTTAGTGGGGAGGTGTGATCCAGAATTGGATCTCAGGACCAAGATGGTTCTAGGAAGGCCTAAAACTCAAAGTGCTCAGATTGGCTTCAAAACTAACGTGTGTGTAGGCCTCATCGATATGAACCCAACACAACTTAAATGGTCTCAAACGAATGTCGTATGAAAAATATATTGCATTCTGTTCATTTTTCCAAATAGGCAAAATTTGATGACTGTATAGTCTGTACAGTGCCACGTGGCAGCTGACTCTACATGTTGTACAACCGTACATCTGATGTGGTAGGGTGCATTGGCATGCTGACATGGACAAGTTTCTTACTGGGAAAGTACAGGTGGATGAGTCAGTAGGTGACATGTGGCACCACTGTAAGGGTGACATGTGGTAGGTTCGTACCACACATGGCATAGGCTGACATGGCATATTTGTATGACACGTGGCACTGACGTGGACAGGTGATGACTGGGTAGTGTTGGATGACGTGGTTGAATTATATTGTGACATGTGGCTGGTTTGTTTGAATGAAGTTTGTTGATTGTTTGGAAAAAAATTGTTTGAGGTCCGTGGGGGTCGAACCCATGACCTCTATGGGTGGCCAAGACTTTGCATAGGCTGGGATACCAACCCGCCTACCTATTGGAACTTAACCATATACAATGCCATATATATTTATGTTTGAATGAAGTTGTGGTTGGTGGAGGCTAGGGATGGGGCTAGGCCCCAGCCCCCGGTCGCAACATTCACATATACCATCGCACATGCCCTGCACTATATACCTTTCGCGCGGATGGTATAGCTCCATACCCTCGGCGTTTAGATACTGTATATGACCATACAACAAATGACCACTCTATATACGGGTAGCACGAATGTATGGTTATCCCCAATCGGTTGGGTTAGCCCACCGACCAAGGGTGTAACCAAAGCCTTAAGCCCTGGGTGCCAACTATTATACTTGGCACGTGGAGGCTAGAACCAGGCCACGTGGCCATCAAGGTGACCGAGGGCCGGGACCATAGGGTCTAAGGACCAGCGCTAGGCCACATGGAGTGCTCCAGGTCACCAGGAGCCCTAGGATCGGGGGTTGTGCCCTTGATTTTTTCCAATAAGTGGGTTTTATACATTATTGTATAATTTTTATTTATTTTCTTAGCATAATTGAGAGATTTTGGTCATTTTTGGAGGATCTTGGGCCCTTTTTGAGGCCATATCTTGGGATGAAGTTGGGAGGTTGTTGCCAACTTCAGGCTTATATAAATTAGAGGCTCTTGAAGCCATAGGAGGAGGTTTAAAACAAGAAAATGATGAAGAATTGATGAGCCAAAGCCATTTTTATGCAGGGAAGCCATTGAGGAGAGCACCTTTGTGGGCTATTTTTGGGAGCTTCGTTCATCTGATTTCAATGCCGTTAGTTTTGTTGGGTTCTAGAGATTTGGTAGAACAAGGCCAGATTATTTTGTAATCCTTTTGGCACTGTTATGATATACTTTTAAAGCTTCTAACATAAATAAGAAACCCTCACTGACGGAGATAGAGGCCTAGAGATGTAGGCGAGATTATCGAACTCTGTTATCACTTTGTTGTTTTATGGTTTTTTGTTCTTCATGATTATGTTCAGATCTTTATATTATCTTATAGCTTCTATGTTTCCTCTTTCATTCTTCCTCTTTCATTAATTTACTAAATGGTAAAATAACTCATGCAAAATAACTCAACCATTGTTGTTTAAAATATATTTTCGGATCATTTCCCTAGGACCAGGAGTCCCTTATAGCTAATACATGAATTTATGTTGAGCCTCATTTATAACTCATAAACATGTTGACCTATACCTAGAGGAATCCCAGCCAAGTTTGATTTAAGTTGTTTTCCGACTCGTTTTCAAAAAGCAAAAATATTGTCGAGTGAACTTGTCTCTTTCACACTCGTAAATTGGATTGGAAAGGGCGTCTATTTGGTACAATTTTATCCCTTTTTCACACCAAGTAGACTAATATTATGAAAAAATTACATTTTTTGGCATTAAGTTGTGATTGCATCTCATGCCCTTGCTTGCAGTATTGAGCCTATAGTTGGTTCTCTCTTTGCATTATAAACTGTTTTCCTCACGAGTTTTGCATACTCAACCAAGAAGATCCTCATTTATATCCTTTGAAACTTGACACCCTATACCCAGAAGGGAAAATTACCTTGAATGACCATCTTCCGCATGCACCACCTTACATTGAGCATAGGTATGTTCCACTGCTGGAACTAGTTTTTCTTACTTGCGACACTCATTTCCTCATGTGTATCATAGTATTCATTTGACTATGAAAAAACAAAAAAATATGGGCGGGAAGGGAGTATTATCTTATATTGGTAGCAGTCGTGTCACCTTTGAACAGAGAAAAATGTTATTGAGTCCCCTTGTCATCATAATTTTGGGTTTAGAATGGCCTTAGGAAGCCGATCTCGTTATAGAGAGTTTTCTCCCCTGACTAGTTACTCTTCCATTCCTTGTGGAGAGTTTTATTAATGCCTCCCGCATCTCATGGTTTCATCATCAAGTCTATGCTGCCAGAGTCTTCCATATGTATCATGCTCTTGTTAAAATGATTCCTATCAACCTGTGTTGACCATACCTCAGAACTCTTGACTTTGCATGTTGACCATACCCTCAGTTTGTCTCAGAATCACATGAAGTTGTATTCTTATTATGCACCCTGGTCCTACATTCCTCATTGCTAGGTAACCTTGAATCCAATAGTCGACATTTCATCATTGGTCGGTGACTGGGTGGTTTCCCTTGTGTTAGAAGGAAAGACATATTTTCACACATTGGGATCTGTGTAGTGTCTTGGATGCCATTATCCTTATTGGTGGTTTCCTTGCCTTTGTCAATAGTTTTCCTCATTGGTTGCTATTCAGAGGGTCTTTTTCGTATACCACTTGCACTTGGCACATGTGAAACATGCACAGGGTAATTGGTTTGTGAACATGTTATTCATCTGATTTCCTCCAAATCATCAAGATCCTGCTTTGTACCTCATGTTGAATGATGAGAGATGCCTTAATGCTCTCATTTTAGCGGGTCTCCTTCCATCGACTTCAACTCATATATTATGGAAACAAGACCTAGATTCCTATGAGTACCTAGAGGCTTCCAGTCATTAGTGGTAGGTTATATCTCCATCGCCAGTTGGGAATACATCAGTGTCTCATGATCGATGGATTATTCAATTGTTCGACCCCGACTCCTTTATTCACACTTTTAAGAATGTACTCGATGCCTTGATACCTACTTTCATCATTGGTAGGATGTCTCACATTTGTTATTGGTATACCTCAATGACCGGTAATCAAATGAAGTCTCATTGTCTTTGACCTCAACTCCTTTATTCACATAATGTAGAATTGCACCTTTGGAGGAATGTGTAGAAGACTTGAAGACATCAGTTTATAGCCACAAATTTTCTGAGATGTCATCACCTTTTCATTGGACCAGTAACTATGTGACTTCAGTGATTATGGGAGATTAAATTGTACTCCATTGTATACAGATATCTTCGGATTGATTTTGTGACTGGTTGTACTGGGCCTTGTTCATGACTATGATAGCCTTTGGCATGTAACCGCATTTGTATTTTTCTATTCATAGTCATCGACAATTGTTTGGTATATTTTCGCATGGATCTACAATGTAATTCGAATTGGCAACCATGTATGCAAATTCAATAGAGATTGTAATGAGCAACTAGTGTTTCTAGCTAGGTCCCCATTACTCCACTTCTGGGATTTTATATTGTATTTCGGCCATCACATATACTCCTCTAACCTCACACATTAGGGGGAATATGTTATAACAATATTTGCCTCACCCCATGCAATATTGCATAGAAAGCCTTTTTCATTTCCCTATGCATAGTTGTCATCCCTTTTTGCAAATCCTAGAGCTAAAAAATACAATTTTTCCACATAGGATGAGGACGAGGTAGGCCTTTTATCTTGTCTTTCTAGAATATTTGTTTATATAGCATACTTGAGAATAGATTTGATTTCTGCGATCATTTCCACCTATTGTGGTTTACCCCTAGCCATAGAGAGATTTTCCTCGTAACAGACGTTTCCCGGCCTGCTAGTGGCTAGGGACATTTCAAAATGGTATCAGAGCTAAGGGAGAAGTCTTGAAGTGATGTTGCCCAGCCTGTTGTTCACTGGGAACATTACATTAGAAATGTAATAATTCAATATATAGGGATTAATAAGGGGTTTTATACATAACATGGGGCTTTTTCTAGGGATTAACATTTCCCCTCTCTGGCTTGAATCAAGTCCGATCAAACTCTCCCTTAGTGTGAAATAGTAATGATATATTTTGGCTTGAGGGATATGTTGAAATGGTCCTCCTTCTCAAGAAAAAATATTTACCATGAAAACAATCGACACTAGAATATAAGAATCTTTTAAAATCCCTTCTTATTATTTTCACATAGGCCTTTACTTCTTTTTGAGCCAACACAATTAATGTTTGTTGTTGCTGATATGGATGAGTTGAAATATTCCAACATGTCTTATAAGAAGGCTAGAAAGAAGAAGGAACCCATCATTGATTTGAGCCCAGACCATGAGGAGGCACAGATGGAAACAAAATTTGGAATTATAGGGACAAACTCTGCTAACATAAAGTGCTACATGGAACCTGGCACAATCTTCAAGTGGGGAGACCTGCAACAGATGTTTTGTGAAGAGACTTACCCAAAAATTCCATTACTCCCTGGAGAAACCAATCCATATCAAGGATTATACCAATCCATCAAGCACTCACAATTGCACAAGGTAGCTAAAGATGTTGTTGTGTTTGTCTATGCAGGGACCATTTCTTGGCTCATCTGTTGAGCCAACATTAATCATAAGGTTATTTGAGACACTGACGTGAAACACATTTCTTTCCATACATATGCCTTGGAAATATGATATAAGTTTTTGACAAAATTTTTTGTCCTTAATGACGAGTGGATGCTATAATTCTCCTTGACTTGCAAATATTTCATGAAGAGCTAGTGGGTAACTTAAAAAGTAATTAGAGCTAGAGAACATGAACTTATCCAACTATCCTATTGAGAAATTTATATAAAATCATTGTAGATCTTCTAAGTAGGTTGTATTGTGAAGAGGATGTTATAGAGTTTAGGCAGTAATGGTTGCCTTTAATATATGTAGACACTAAAACAAGCACAATTTTGAATCCGAGAGAAATCCTCACTATTGCCTTGGTTCAGGCCCTCTCTGTATACAAACATATAGCTCTTGGAATGCATCCAGCTTTCTACATGGCCTCTTACCTATTGGACACATCCTATGTTGGAAACTCCTTCTCAGGGTTGGGTTGGAAATGAAAATCTAGTGATCCATTGGTACACATCTATCGTTATAATTTTTGGGAAAACAATTATTGAATTCACTATACTAAAATATGTGAGCAATTTATAGTGCCCCTATATCAATTACTATTCTATGCACCAACAAATTGCATATCAAATAAAGAAATGTAGGCTATTGGGAGGGTGGGTGATTGGTACATCATCAAGAGGGGAAGATATATTAGAGTTTTCATAGCTACATGTTGGCCCTTGACCAAGTTTTGAGGAACACTTGATCATATTTGACCATTTTTGGGACTTCAACAACCTGTCGAAGGAGGTGCGCAAGACAAAGCAGAGGACACGAGATCTTGGCCCACTTTGGGTCCTTTTTGGGTTTTGGGAATATATAACGGGAAAGGGATGTTGGCCCATGGGTTTACCCATGCTTAGGCCCACTTTTGTAATGTATAAATAGATATCTAGGCGACGTAAGTAAGAGAGAATATTAGCCAAGGGCTTAGTGATAGAATTGATCTATGTGACTGACTTGCAGAGCTGAGTGCAAGTATTGTAAGTGCCGAGTGCACAGATTGTAAGGAGGCTTTGTGCTAGATCTACTCGAGGAAGGAGGATCTGGCGAGGTGAGTGCAGATATCATGTCCTATGCGGAGTAGGATTTGATAGCTTTGTGCTATAACCGGATTGACTAAAGCTAATAAATAAGAAGAGTTGGTGGAAGTAGCCCCAGGGTGGGGGTGAACCACGCAAATACTGTGTGTTGTGCTTTGTGATTATTCTTAGATGTTTTGTATTGCTAAGTGATTAGATGTGATTAAATAGAATTTCTTATGCTTAGTGCTAAATATGTATATGAATGATAAATCCGATGTGTATGAATATGCTGAGTGCTTGGTATACCATATCTGATATGTCTTGTTGTTTCTAAGTGCTAAAATAACCTAGACCTAAGTGAATGTTGCGATTCTCTATTATGTCGGCAAAGTAGATCTAAGTGGAATATTAATGAATGATCTATGCTAAGTGATTGGTAAGCGATATAATCATAGATCTGTGTCCCAGCTAAGGTTGCATACACCTGAATCTTGCAACCACCCTTGTATCTACCTTAGGTGAGACTTTATCTTCTTCGCAGGTGTTTCCGAAAGGGATGGTAGTTAGGGTTCTGTTGGTGCACTATTGTAGTGTTGAACCCCGGGTCTACCCCTGTGCCAACAAATGGTTCTGTTGCTGGGACCTAAAACTGTGATTGTTGGGAACTGAGGAAAAATAAGCTTTGTGGAAAGATTCATCCTGAAACTGTGGAAGCTCTGTGCGTGGATTTGTGCCCTAGTGTGTAGTATTTTACTTGATCTGAAAAGCTCTGTGCTGAAAAGAGAAGGCCAGATATGAATAGAAGAAGTGAGATATGCAAGCTTTGTACTTTAAGAAAGTTAAAAGTGGAAGTTTTTGAAGAAAAGAGGTAATATCTGTAAGCTCAGTGCTCCGATAAAGGTAAGAATAGTAGAAAACGTTTTAGATATGAAAGCTTCATGCTTTGTAAAGGTAAGATTAGTGGAAATGTTTGTTTCTAAAGCATGAATCTAGGTATTTTTGATAGATTATGTCCTAGTTTGAAAACTAGGGCATTAATAGATGAAAGAAAGTTTGATATGAACAGATCTAATAAGCATAATGATAGATATGTTATACCTATGTATAGAAAGAATGTTTGGACTAACAAATGGATGTAGGATCCTAGAAAGAATTTTTTGCAGGCTAGCTACCATGATCCTGGTGTGAAGTACAGAAGAAGTTGGGGTTCATGTAAAATAAAGAGAGGATTAACCCTCTGTTACAGTTGCAGAAGACTGGGACATCTTGCTAAGGAATGCCTTGGGAAAAGACCTAGTTGTCTTTGTTGCAAAGCTATGGACCATGAAGTGTTGGATTTCCCTAGAATGATTGCTAAGCTTGAAAGAATGTATTTGAATGAAGAAAACCCTAAGGCAGATCCAAAAATAGTAGAACCCCAACAAGAATTAGAGAAGGTATTGTTGCAAATGAAAGACACCTTGAACGATCACTGACATGTTAGGCTACCAGAGATATTTAAAGAGAAAGAATCCATTGAAGCAAGAATAGGAGACTTCGACATTGACTCTGTCCTTGATGAACAAGCACATGTGAATGTTATGATAGAGAGAACTTGGGAAGCTATAGGAAGGCCTGCTATGATCCCTTCACTAAGCGGAATAGGGTTATTCAGAGGGAAACTGGTAAACCTATGTGGAAGGCTCACTCAGATATCTATGAATGTCAATAGAACTTCGACAGAGGAATATTTCAAGATTATCAAATTTATTGAGGACAACGCCCCGTTTACTATGTTACTTGGAAAACCTTGGATTGAAAGAGATCAAGCCAGGAAGAAGGAAGAAGAAAAGGTTTTAGAACAACAGAGACAAGATTTAAAAGATTTCATGACCAGAAGGATCACGCAATTGATTGAAGAACATGAGAACAAATCAAAGCTATTTGACACTAGAAGCCCATATGTCAAAGATGCAAAAGCATTAGGGGACTCACAAAGTATTGGAGTATCTATATTAGATATAAACGAAGTAGTACCCCTGAGTCTTGGGAGAGAACCTCAACAGTGCAAAGTGACTATGCCCAAGGAAAATCAGAACGGGAAAAGAACTACTGAGACGAAGTTCATGGGGAAGAAGGCTAGGAAGCTAAGTAAAAAGAGAGCTAATATCGACAGTGTTGGAGGAAAATCTCCCTGCAGACAGGTAGATTGCCTCAAAGAGCTTGACCCTAACTCTAAGACAAAAAATACTTAACGTGGACACTGACTTCCGTTCAAAATCTATACAAACTATTACCTGAGAAGGAATGAGAACAAAAGTACCTTTTTATCGTCGTTTGTCCCTTCACGCTCCGAGTTGAGCTTCAATCCTTTGCTCCTCGCTGAGTCTTGTAGACAAACAAGATATGACCACTTCCTACTCTATTGATATTAGCTTGAAAACAGATCTATCTATCAATGATAAGTTCATGTAACATCAGACACAAACTAGAAAGAAATAGACCAAGCTTGTCATATTAATGAGAATAATGACAACAATACTTACAATCGTAGATGCGAATGCAACAGCTTCGTCAAGTCCCCTTCATCTAACCCTTGCTCGAAAGATCCACAACCTGGATGACAACAGCTTCATTGATCACTCTTCTTTGGCTAACTGTGTGTTTCCTATGAGATCATAGGTTTCATGCTAGCAATTCTTCCTCATTCCAGCACCACTTATGAGATCATAAGTTTGGTGTCATTCTCCTTTTCCAGTCCCCTTTCACTATTAGAAAGCTTTCTTATATAGCGTTGGAGAGGCTTTGATCACTTGAGATATCCTTGGGGAAGTTGAGGATTTGCCTCCTTCAGTTGAGGATCTGCCCTAAGATCATGGCTTGATTGAGGATTCGAATCCAACTTCCTTCCAAGAATGAAAAGATGCTTCCCCCATTCATCTCAACAGCTTAACTAATGCCCAGAATAGGTAGCGCTCCCTCAAAAGGACCATCAGAACGTTGTAGCGCTCCCTAGTAGGCTTTAGGTGGGCACCAACGCTCTCAAAATCCATAGCGCTCCCTCAAAAGGGCCAGAGGATCTTTATAATGCTCCCATACAGTGTAAGGGGGAGCGTCGGTGCTCCCAGAAGAGGTATAGGGGAGCACTCCCCTCCAAAAGCTCAGTTTTTGAGGTGCTTTCAAATGGAAAAAGGTTTGCAAGCTTGCTGACTCATTTCTCCTCTTCCAACTCAAATGTTTGAGGTGTTTTAAGTGTCCTTCTCATGTCATTATAGGCACGACATAGGAATCATGGAAGCATGATTTCTTTGATGCTTGCGACACTTGTGAGCAACATGCGACACTTGCGACCTTGTGAGAAAAATGCGACACTTGCAACCTTTGTAATGATGACACTTGCGACACTATCAAAGTGAGTATTTTTGATGTGTAATAGACAGGCTACAGAGAGTTCCAGAGGGAACCTATCAAAAAGAAAACTTGTAAAATTGGAGCTTCGTCGGGATATCAGAACAATGGCATGGGTCACTTCGCCATGGCGAAGCAATATAGCCGTTGGAAGCCGATATACTCGTTCGACTACCGTTCCGAATGGATCAAAAAGAATTGATGGCTCATCACTAGACCATTAGACCGCTCCATAATGAATAGAACAAGAGTTAATGAAGCCCCATATCCATTACAAATGATCCGTTACAAAGTTACTTTCTTACTGCATCGCGCCATGCACATAAGACATTTTTTCTAATTGCGAATTTGAGTCCACAGACTACACGAATTGTGAATAGTGATTACTTCACTCTTACTCTCTAGCCTATTACAGTACCTATGTTACTTTGAGAACTCGAGATATTGATCCTGAGCATATATGTCCAACGAATTTAGCACAACTATATTGATCCTGAGCATATATGTCCAACGAATTTAGCGCAACTGAAGAATCTGTAAGAGAGGTACTCATTAGCCTCAGAGCCGAAAGAGTCATGTCGGAGAGAGGATTGTCTACAGGTTTATAGGTATCATCGACAAGAGGAGTGCAAGCCTCCCCATCGACTGCTCGAGCAGGAACATCCCGAGCCAGCACAGAAAGAAGAACCAAACATAAATATGATATGGCCAACGCAAAGTTGGTTCCATCCATTCTACCTGCTTACATACCACCTCTGAACAGTCCGATCAATAGAGACAGTGTGCCTAGAGACTTTGAGTACACTCTAGTCACTGCGTACCTACTAAAAGGGTTACGCGTAGTCCACATAGATCAAGACAAGATTGCAGCATTGAAGTTTAGTGACTTCAACCTGGGGGATCATAAAATTTACAACATGCTTTCCCCGTACAAGTACCTAACCAGAACCAAGGGAAAGAATTCGAAGATCATCCCTCAGCAACGGACAATGAACCTCATGCAGTCCACTCTACTCAACGTTATGAAGATACCGCACTTCAGCAGACACCAAGAGGTGAATTCTTGTGTGAAGCTGCTACTGGCGAGTTACCATGGAGGATACTTATGGTTAAACCGTCGCATAACAGTTGATCTAGCGCTGATCAATCAGATCACTAGGCTTAGCATGCAGGGCACTGATCCCCATGATTACTATCCTGGAAAGATCGTGGATTGCGCTCTTTCTTAGAGGATCAAAGAATGTTGTGGCGATGTTGAGAAGGTGCACGAGGATACAAGGTAGCTTCTATTGAAAGTAGCACAGTGCACCTTGCATGTCGGCTGATCGCAGGCAAGTTAGTTCACAAGAATCGACCCACACAAGTATCCATATTTGTAGTTGACCTCACAGGGAAGTGCGCAGAGGGACTCAAAATGAACTGGGAAAAGTACCCGGTGAATCAACTAGAGATTGACTGTAGAGAAGCCCAGGATCAGGGGCATGAATTCCATTTTAGATATCTCTTGATACTTATAGCTTTCGTTGCATGGGAGCTACCGGAAGGTGCAACCTTCCCGGACATTGACCCCTTTGAACAATTGGCCGTGAAGTTCAATACACTATGGTACTCGAATGATATGAACAAGCAGTGGAAATCCAATGATGTATTCCATACCTACTACACCCAGTTGAAGCTTTCTATCCAATCTGAGCCTTGCATGACCTTGAATACTTTACATGGGTTTCAACCTTTGATGAAGTTCAACGCGGACTACCATTTCATATATATTATAGCACACGCTGATGAGCCTAAGGAACAACTTCATTCTTATTATAAGCTAATAGAAGAAGACCTGGAGGAGATCACCAAGGAATGGTCGGTGAACCTCCTTGTTTCAGTAGACCCCGTAGAAATGTCCGACATCAATAGCCCAGAAGCTGCACAGGATACACTTGGGCCCAGTAAGATAAAGAAAACAAAGAAGACGAAGAAGGCTGTGGAAGTCCAGGATATAGACAACCTATCTGTGATGACGGCTTCCATTACACCAGATCAAGGAGGTGATGGCGAAGACTTAGAAGAAGTGGAACAAAGACTAGAAGACGAAGTAGAAATCATAAAGAAGAGGAAGGGTTCACCTCGGGAACCTTCCTTCTAGAAGAAATCGAAAGCACCCATAACTAAGATACAGACCACACTCACTCTAGATGACTTCAGTTTCCTCATCGCATCTATGAATGAAGTTATAGAAGAGATAGAAGAAAAGCAAGAAGCTAAGCAAGAGACAATGTACAACAGAATTGCGATCAAGCTCCAAGGAGTGCAACAGGCACTTCAGTCTAACCATGCAGTCTCCACTGCACCCCTACCAGAAGGAAAAACAAAAGAGGGAGAAGAATCAGTTCAATTCCGCAAGATTGTTGACACATTCAAAGTACGCCTTCGGAAAGCATAGGAAGAAACAATGGAGGCCAGCTAGGCCTTAAATAAAGCACAGGAGGAAATCATTGAACAATGCCGAGCTACGCAACAAGAGAAGGACACTCTCCAAGTGAAATTTGAAGAAGACAGAGCAAAGATCCAAAAAGAGAAAGTGTAGTTGCTCACGAAGCAGATAAGGATTGCAGAAGCAGTCAACAGAGCATTTCACTCTGTGACCGACTTAGAGAAGAAGGCAGAAGAACCCATATAATGCCAAGTGATGAAGCTTGCTAAAGTTATTCAACAACTTCAACAAAGAGTCATGGAATTAGAGCTTTATACCATACCAAGTATCCTGCAAGAAGTGCACAACCAGTGAGAAATGACTTCCTGAAGCATAGTAGAAAGGATTAAAACACTCACTGAGAAATGCAAATAGTTAAGTAGCAGAAGTGCGCAAATATATGAGAACCTAACTGAGAATCTAGAATTGCATAAATTGGAGTTGTAGCTCCAAGAGGCGAAGCATGAAGCCAAAAAGCTACAGGTACAGCTAAAGGCCCTATCACCCATAGAGAGAATGAAGCGGTCTCACAAGCAGCGCACCACCCAACAACAGATCCATATGATCCAGAGCAAGGTAACGGAAGTAACTCAACAACTTCAACCTGTGCAGGATAAGGCATGTCAGCTATTTACAGAGATTGAGAGTCAAGGAACAGAGCTGGAGTAGGTCGTGAATTCAGCAGAGCAGTGCCTCAACAGACCAGTAAATGAAACAATCATCAAGGAGTTCTTCGAGCAAGAGGTCGTGGCACAACAATAGGTCAAAGCAGCTCAAGCCAAGCTTGAGGCATTCAAGGCAGAACTGATCATACCTTAGTGACTCGGGATGAGTCACAGGTGAGTGTTGGGGGCCTGTTGGCCCTTAACCAAGTTTTGAGGAACACTTGGTCATATTTGACCTTTTTGGGACTTCGACAGCCTATCAAAGGAGGCACGCAAGACAAAGTAGAGGACACGAGATCTTGACCCACTTTGGGTCCTTTTTGGGTTTTAGGAATATGTAACGGGAAAGGGATGTCGGCCCGTGGGTTTACCCACGCTTAGGCCCACTTTTGTAATGTATAAATAGATATCTAGGCGATGTAAGTAAGAGAGAAGATTAGCCAAGGGCTTAGTGCTAGAATTGATCTATGTGACTAACTTGCAAAGATGAGTGCGAGTATTGTAAGTGCTGAGTGCACAGACTGTAAGGAGGCTCTGTGCTAGATCTACTCAAGGAAGGAGGATCTGGCGAGGTGCGTGCAGATCTCCTGTCCTATGCGGAGTAGGATTTTGATAGCTCTGTGCTGTAACCGGATTGATTGAAGCTAATAAAGAAGAAGAGTTGGTGGACGTAGCCCCAGGGTGGGGGTGAACCACGTAAATACTATGTGTTGTGCTTTGTGCTTATTCTTAGATGTTTTGTATTGCTAAGTGCTTAGATGTGATTAAATAGACTTGCTTATGCTTAGTGCTAGAGATGTATATGAATGCTAAATCCGATGTGTATGAATATGCTAAGTGCTTGGTCTACCAGATCTAATTTGTCTTTTTGTTGCTAAGTGCTAAAATAACCTAGACCTAAGTGAATGTTGCGATGCTTTGCTATGTTGGTGAAGTAGATCTAAGTGGAATATTGATGAATGATCTATGCTAAGTGATTGGTAAGTGATATAATCACAGATCTGTGTCCCAGCTAAGGTTGCAGACACTCGAGTCTTGCAACCACCCCTGCCTCTACCTTGGGTGAGACTTCATCTGCTTCGCAGGTGTTGCCGAAAGGGCCGATAGTTAGGGTTTTGTTGGTGCACTGTTGTAGCGTTGAACCCCGTGTCTGCCCCTGTGCCAACACTACAAGATATCCTCACTTACTTCTCAAATTTATACCCAACATATTATCCCTCCAGGAAATTGTATATCAAACACTCATCCATGGAGTTGGAGTGACTTTGGCATGAGACAAGAAATCCCCTTGGCCTGCTATGTAGGGTCTTACTGTTTCAAATATGTCAAGGATGTAGTGGATAAAGAATATACCTTGGAAACCTTCCATTTTGAGGAGGAAATATTCCAACGACATGACCCATAGGATGTCATTATTCATCATAGTAGAACTTGCAAGTACAGGTGGTCATACTAGAATGAGGTGTCATAGGAAGAAGAGATCTACATAAGGTCCATCCCTTTAAATGAATTTGTATTTAGAATGTGAAGTGGCTCCAAGCCAAAAAGACAGAAACAAGAGAAGAAGCACTTGAAAAGAGAAATATTAGAAAAGGAAGTTGTAGCTAAAATAGAAACAGAGAAGGAAAGAATAGAGAAGGAGGTCGAGGCACCAAGGATTTAGCAAGAAAAAGAAGAGGAGAAAAGAAAGAAAGAGGCTAAAGCATTGAGGCTTCAACAAGAAGTAGAAAACAAGAGACAAGAAGAAGAGGAGAGGAAGAAAATCATGATATAAAAAGAAAGGAGGGGGAAGAGAAGTTCAAAAATGAAGAAGAAGAAAGACTCGAGAAAGAAGAGGAGAACAAGAAAAAAAAGAGAGGCACAAAACACAAATGCAATGGATATCATCCCTTCATAAACCTTTCTTAGCACTCCAGGTACTGCAATGACATGAGGCTACTTCCCACTTGAAAATCTTGGATCGAATGCCTTCACCCCTTCCAAATACATTAAAGAGACTAGCCTCCACTCATTCATTTTTTACTCTGCTTAGTTTTTCTCCTAACTAGAATAGGTTAGAATAGTTTTCTTTCTACACATAGAATAATTACATATTGTGCCATGCACCCTACATTTTATCATCATCCCCACCCATTTTAAGTAATAACTACTAAGAAAAAATCTAAATGGATCTTCTATCCCAAACGATGTGAGGTCTAAATAAAACTTCATACTAAAGAGCACCCTTATCTGTTGAAGGGAAGTTTACCCATGTCAACACATCAAAAAGATTCATTTTCCTCTACACATGCAACCAAAAAACAACACCAAAAATTGTGGTCATCAAAACACTCTTAAGCAAACACTATGACCAATCAATTAAAAAGAACCATAAAAATTGTACATTTGTATAATGCATGAAACAAGTCGATATAAGTCCTCGAACAACAAGTTAGATCTCTATCTACTTATCAAGCATGAAAATATAAAATCAAGTAGTTGTCATAGCTTTAAAATCTTCGAGAAAATAAATGACCTAATGCAACAATTAAATAAAAACATATCGACAGTCCCAAGTCAACACATTCAACATGGAAACCTTTCACTTCACAAAGAAGCTTCTTTACAATGAAA
>JASDQU010735949.1:131784-151129 GCA_032191745.1 Picea mariana | reverse complement strand
ATCTTTTTATCTTTGACGATCTTGTACTTCTTTCAACGCTTTTATTCTCAGCGTTCCTAATTTCTCTGAGTGTTCCATTACTTCTATGTTTTCAATGTCTAATTATATTTTTTTGTTTTATTTTGCTACAACACACTAACATATTGAAGTTTGTAGCATCATATAGGTATTTTCATATTTGTTTTGCATCTAACATGTAGAAGTTATCATTAATACTTCTCAAGATTTAGGAAATTCACTTTATTAAAGTAATTATTAAATTGAATACCTTTTTATAATTAATTAATGTTTGTAGCATTAGAGATGTACTTTCACATTTGTTTTGCATCTAACATGTAGAAGTCATCATTAATACTTCTCAAGACTTAGGAAATTCACTTTATTAAAGTAATTATTAAATTGAATACCTTTTTATAATTAATTGAATTGAATTTAAGGAAATGACTAAGTTTTTGGCATTAGTGAATTAAATTAAATCTTAGCTATTGATCTCAAGTTTTGGTGAGATCTAATCTCAGCCATTGATCACTTTCGAGATCTAGGGTTTTGGATTTAGGATAAACTCAACATTATAAAAGGAAGCTAAGGCGAGAGGAGGAGATACACACATAGTGAGATAGTGAGATCTCATTGTATTGGGTGGAGAAGGGCTTTCATCCAAGTGTGTAGGGGAAGTGTTCGAGGAAGGGAACAAGGGACAACAAAGGAGTAGCGTTCAAGAAGATCAAAGGACAAATCTTGAGGTGTGATCAGTTATTTTCGTGTCTTGTACTTTTCCTCAGAGGGGCAATTTTCCTAGGACATAAGCCTTAGTCTTATCATAATAAAATTATCATGGTACTGGTTTTCCCTTAGGGTTTTTTCCATGGGTGTTTACCCAAAAAATAGTTGTGCATGGATTGGTTTTTTGTTTATTACTTCCACTGATTATTTATTTAAGTCGTTAAAACCTATCCATGTTTTTTATTCAGTAAATATGTAGTAATAAGTTTATTACAACGAGGTATTTGTGATGAAATAATTTACCAGGAGTTGGGTGGGTAAAATTTAACATGGTATCATAGATGAAACTATGAAAAAGAAACCAAGTGCATAGATTTTTAATTTATGTAGGGAAGGAGCAGGAAAAACACAACCCTAACCAATTTTTTTTATTTTGTAGGTTGTAGAAAAAAATATAAAAAAAGGGGAAAAGTTTTTGTAGCAGTCATATAGGTCCTATGAACTAAAAAGTCATTGTNGCTAAGGGGAAAAGTTTTTGTAGCAGTCATATAGGTCCTATGAACTAAAAAGTCATTGTACAATCCTACGGCCATGAGGAGATGCAGAGGACAACGATATGTGCACCAAAGAGTTTTAGGAGAAGAAGGGTCACGGGGAAGCTACAAGAACACCCGCCAACCAACAACCATGGGGTAGCCACCAGCCAACCACCATGGGGTAGCTTCCATTCACAACCGTTTGGAAGCCATCATTCGTAGTCACGGGGCAGTTGCCATTTGACAACCACATGGCTACAGAGCTGCACCGAATAGCCGCATGGAATTTATCGCGGGAAACCACAAGGGCACAAGGTCGCGCAAACATGATGTAGAGAAACGAGAATTGGGAAGACGTTCAGACAACAGGCATAAGGTGAAGGCAACGAGCAATAAAGTTATGGATTGCAGGCAGGGATCTGGGTATCTAGCAGAGGAGATCGGATCAGTTCTGGCACTTAATCGTATATGCGCACAAAATGTCTGGGTGTTTACAGGACCAAACACAGATCCACAACAATTAGCAGATCTCAGATAGGTGAAGGACTTTCATCTAGAGATCTAAGCCACAAGAACACATAAGAGAAAAGAAACACTTTTTCTCATGTGTTTGAGTCATCCACTTGAGCATAAGGGGATCATCCACTTGGGAGAAAAGGAATTTTTCTCAAGTGCTTGAGTCACGAAGGACTATGACTCAAGGGGATCTTGGATGGGTGAAGGACTTTCATCTAGAGATCAACTAAGGGGGTAACATATCTATTGGATTCAGTGATTCATAGATAGAGAAAAGAAGGATTTTTTCTCAAGGAGATGTCAACAAGGGGTGTCGAATAACTTTCACCTAGATATTGGTTGAGTCCAAAGGAGGAGGGAAGAAGGTAGGGAAACAATAGACAGATTTGGTGACAAGGATAGATTTGGGAAGATTTGAGCCACAAAAGGCATAGGAGGCTGTAGGTGTTGTCTATATTTTTGTTTTCTCAATGGGATGAAAATATGACAGAGGCACGAGAGCTATTCAGTAGTATCACGACACAATACTCAATATCTCATGTAGATCTTGGTGATGATGTCGAGTATGTAGTTGAGGGGGAGTGAACTGTCTTGTTTGAACTTGAGTCAGGAGGCTCGTTAAAGGCCCAAGGTGTTCTTTATGTCCCATAGTTGAAGATAAATTTTATCTCAATATCAACTCTGGAGGAAAAGGGTTATGCAGTCTTATTCCACAATAGGCAAGTACTCATACATTTAAAGGGAGATAGCCTTGACAAAACAATGAGCATTGGTGTTAGAGAGGGAAAGGAATATAGGTTGGGGAAAGCTTGTTAGTGGATCCAAGGGGATATTGTATCATGGATCGATGTCAATAGTAGAGGATGAGGATAAGGAGGCTATGAAGGGAACAAATTATTTAGAAACTTCCAGTGTGTGAAGTCAACCTTTAGGAAGGAAGGAGGAGTTATCCACTTCCAACTCTTTCAAGAAACCCAGTTGGTATGAGCTGACATTGATGGATGCTAAGGAAAAATTTGAGGCTCCTAGGATTAGATTGAGGGAGAGAATTCCTTCGACAAAGTTTCCAAACTTCATGGCACTAATATGTTACATCATTGAGGAGGCATCAGTGTAAAAAGAGTAGTAGGATGCCTTAGTATAGGATGATGTGTGGGACATTGTGCCAGGGTCGAAAGGAGAACTAGTTATAGGTAGCTCTTCGAGAAATACCTCCCTCACTCATAGGGAGTGTTAATTTTTGTAGCATCGTATAGGTACTTCCACGTTGGTTTTGTGTCTAACATGCATAAGTCATCATTAATACCTATCAAGACTTAGGAAATTCACTTTATTAAAATAATTATTAAAGTGAATTCTTTTTTATAAGTAATTGAGTTTAATTTAAGAAAATGCCTAAGTTTTTGGCATTAGTGAATTAAATCAAATCCTAGCCATTGATCTCAAGTGTTGGTGAGATCTAATCTCAACCATTGATCACTTTGGAGATCTAGAGTTTTGAATTTAGGTAAAACTCAACATTATAAAAGGAATCTAAGGTAAGAGGAGGAGGAGGAGATACACACAGAGTGAGATAATGAGATCTCATTGTATTGGGTGGAGAAGTACTTTCATTAAGTGTGAAGGGGAAGGTTCCGAGAAAGGGAGCAAGGGAGAACAAAGGAGTAGCATCCAACAAGATCAAAAGACAAATATTGAGGTGTGATCAATTATTTTGTTGTCTTGTACTTTTCCTCAGAGGGGCCATTTTCCTGGGATGGGAGCCTTGATTTTATCATAGTAAAATCATCATGGTATTGGTTTTCCCTTAAGGATTTCTCTTGGGGTGTTTACCTAGAAAACAAGTGTGCATGGATTAGTTTTTTGTTTATTGCTTCCACTAATTTATTTATTTAGGTCGTTAAAAATCAATCGTGTTTCTTATTTAGAAAATTTGCAGTAATAAATTTATTACAACAAGGTATTTGCTATGAAATAATTTGCTAGGTGTGAGGTGAGTAAAATTTAGCATAGCAAAGATACTTTATTTTTCAGACATAACCTAGTAATAGAGTAAATGTTTCTTCCAACAATTCTGTGTATTCTAACTATAGAATTTTTCAACAAAATAACTAAAACTTAAATAAATACAAGCAAATGCCTTAATAACTATGTTATTAGATCTGCCACCCTTATGTGTAGATCCGCAGATCCAATATAGATTCAACAAGATCCGTCAAGAAAGAATATCCTTCAGATAAGGAAATGGATCTTGCAACCATGAAATAATCACGTCGAAAATGAAATGAATCCTAAAATTTTGTAATGGATCTTGAAACTTCCACTACTTTTTTGACCCTCTGATCCCCCTTAAAATTTGAATTCTTAATGAAAAACTCTAAAAACCCTAACCAACTAAAAGCTAAAACCATAAACCCCATTCTTGGTCAAGCTCTAATCTATAGTTATGCCAAAATATGTTCTTGAGGTTTGATCTACCATAATCAAGTTTCAAGGTCTGTGCTATCAAGGTGTACTCTAAAGGTTTGATCTATAATTATGGTCAAGGTTTGATCTATCCTTATGTTCTATGTTGTTTATCACTTCACCCATACTATTGATTATTACTACAATATCCTTCAAGAAAACCACTTCACTGATTGTTGACATGGACATGAGGATATCGCTCACAAAAATAGTGTTATGAATTGCTTCATGCTCATGCTGAAATGGTCTTCAAACTCATCAATTATTAATGATGGTTATAATTTATCAAATTATCAATTATGGTACATGGATGGCTAATAGTAATATGCATGAGAACTTTCTTTTTTGGTTATAAATTATAGTTCTAGTGTTGTGATTATTGAATAATTTTAATTCTTAACTCTATTTTTTTTTAATTATAAAAGTATTTTTTTTGTACTTCTCATTTCCCTATTGTAAGGCCTTACTTTGAATGGCTTTGGGAACCTTTTCCGCATGATCACCTTGGTGCTCACTAACTAGCAAATATAGACTTGACATAAGGTTGATGGCTAGAAGAGTCGATTTTATAGTTCCTTTTCAATTGGCAATGTGCACCATGGATATGATAGATTCTCTTGCTCATAGATTGAGTGCACCACAAACCTTGGTAGTTTTCATTAGTTGGTCAGACCAAGAGAAGATTGGAAGGGAACTTGGTGAGTGCTAATTTTCCTAACCCAACACCTAACAATTAATTATGAATAGATTAATTCTATTGAATAAAAGCATGACTGAGTTTTTAACTAAACATTACAATGGAAGAAAACACCAAAACCCAAACACATTGTATACGAAATGTTCTAGGTAAAAACCCTTGGAAAAATCCTGAAGGGAAACCAGTACTGTGAGATGATGATTACTATTAATTTTGGCTCCCATCCTTGAATAATGGCCCACTTGAGGAAAATAAAAATCAGTAAATATCTAAGCCTTGCAAACCTTAATATTAGTTCTTCAATCTTGTTGGTTGGATGCTATCTCCCTTGTTTCCCCTTTTATTCTTTCTTTATCCCTCGCCCCCACACACTTGTATGGAACTGCTTCCCCACCCAATCAATGAGATCTCACTCATTCATTCTTTGTGTGTGTGTACTGCTTTCACATAGGTTTCCTTTTATAACCTTTATTTTATCTCAAATCCAAAACCCTAGATATCCAAAGTGAGCAAGGGTTGAAATTAAATATCACCTTCACTTTAGATCTAATGGCTAGGATTTAATAAACTCACTTAAGTTAATAATCCCCAAAAATTAGGAATTCAACTTAATTAAACTCCATTAATAATAAAAGTGATTTCACTTTAATATTCAATTTATTAAAGTGAAACTCCTAAGTCTTGAGAGGTATTACTGACAACTTCCATATGATAGACATCAAGCTAATGTGGAAGTATATGTCTGATGCTACATACATCAACACTCCCTCTTAGCAAGGAAGGTACTTCCACCACCCAGAGGTGGATCTATCTTTGCTACCATATTTTCTACCATAGTTTCTCTCCAATCCACCTGATCAGTTGCTCCCTCTAAACAAAAAGTGATGTCTTCCATATCATTCATACCCTTCTTTGAATATTTTTAGTGGTTTCCCGAATCCCTACCTGAGATCCACTACTCACTGATAGGAATCTATTTCTCACTGCCTGGACCCCTTCCCGAAGCTTCCCATATCCTTTTGTTGTTTCCCGGGTACTTTTATGTGCTACCTGAGAATTTTTTAGTTTCCCAACGACGTTTTTTGGATTCCTGACTACTTGTTGACCTATTTTTCTACTAGATACCTTGATAGTGGTTGACTTGGTGGCTTGGATGCTCTATCGGTTGTCTCTGTGGTGGATTGGCTTTTTTTTTCGGTTGACGACTCTTCTAGCTGTGACCGCCTCTCCTTAGCACCCCACTATCACCTCTCCCTCTACCTACTCCCATTATCTTCACCTATATGCACTTATGCACTTATGTCTTTCTAGCCCTCTGTGACTCACCCTTATCTAGTAGTTGTGGAAAGAAGTTTCATTGTGTGTGGTTGGTGACTTTCTATTGCAACTGCCCTCCAATTTTACATTGTTTATGCCTCTCTCTATCAACAAAATCCTACTGCAACTTGACACACCTTATCCAAATCGTGGATCCTTTGTTGTTGGTGGGATCCTCTTACTTTCCAGCTACAAATTCTTCAACAATCCACTACCTTCCTCTGCCAACATCCTCCATCCTCTAATCCGGAGCTAGCAACGAGATTCCTCACTTGATCTTCAATGATTTCTCACTCATCTTGATACTCAGCGCATGATTATAGTTGACTTCTAATTCATGTGGTTGCTACAACGTACGATGACTACAGTCTGTATGGAAGTCGTACATTGTACAACTTCCTCTCTTCTATTTATTTTTTAATTTATATTTCACCTATAGATCCTACAAACGAGACAAAAGAAAAAAAATATTATGCGCTGCAAAAATCATGATCTCATGCATATCTAGTTTTCCTTTCAAAACCACGGCTCTGATACCAAGTTAATTTTCCTAACCCAACACTCAAAAATTAATTTCTAATAGATTTATTCTATTGAATAAAAACATGACTGATTTTTTAACTAAATATTACAGTGGAAAAAAAAATTGGAAACCAAATGCATTGTACACGAAAGTTTCTAGGTAAAAACCCCTAAAAAAAACCCAAAGAGAAAACCAAAATTGTGAGATGAGTATCATTATTAATCCAGGCTTTCATCCTGGGATAATGGACCACTTAAGGAAAAAACAAATCAACAAATAGCCAATCCTTACAAACCTCAATATCAGTTCTTCATTCTTGTTGGTTGGATGTTATCTCCCTTGCTTCCCCTTTGCTCATTTTCTCAGCCCCTGCCCCTGCACACTTGGATGTAAGTCCTTCTCCACCCAATGAATGAGATCTTACTCACTAGTTTTGTGTGTGTGTAGTCCTCTCACATAGGATTCCTTTTATAATCTTTAGTTTACCCTAAATCCAAAACCCAAATTCTCCAAAGTGATCAAGGGATGATATTAAATCTCACCTTCACTTTAGATCTAATGGCTAGGATATAATCAACTCACTTAAGTTACTAATGCCAAGAAATTAGGAAATTAATTAAACTCCATTAATCATAAAATATATTCCGCTTTAATAATCACTCTATTAAAGTGAAATTCCTAAGTCCTGAGAGGTATTAGTGACGACTTCCACATGCTAGACACAAAACCATTGTGGAAGTACATGTTTGATGCTACATACATAAAAAACAAGGAAAGGAAAAGAGGGTTTTCATGGGAAACCTTGTCCACATAAATTCACTATGAATGATGGAAAAAGTGGCATAGAGCACTTGAATGGATTTTATAGACTCAGATGCTTGGGTTACATGCAAACCCAAGGAGTTGGGAATTCCACACTTGGGGATTGCAATGAATGGTATAAATTCCTTTGATCAAAAGAATATTTAGGGTGCAATCATGGGATGCACTCATTGGGTGAACATCTACTGAGCACACATCCATTGAATGCATTTTTTGGGTGCACCCTTTCTAGTCACACTTGGGTGCACTTGTTGGGTGTGTGGCACTTTGGGAACAACACCATTGGACATTGGATGATCGTTGGACAATTCAGGAAGGGGAAGTGACACCATCAGTCACAGTCGAAGTTATAATGTGGGAACTTGGGTCCACTTAGGTTTGGAAGGGCTTGGAAGTGCAAGAAAACTTTCATTTAAATAGTGGATTCCTCAAAGGTGCTAAGGCATCAATCATCCATTGGTCATTCACATTAAGTTATGCAATTGTGTTCAGTTCAAGGTTGGAACATTAAGTTAAATTGCATTGGTTGAATGAGAATAAGAAGATCCCATGACCTATAGGAGGTAGGCCTACAATTGCTTTAAGGGTTGAATTGTGCAAATCTATTGGGCTATAGTTAGAAGTAAATATTTCCTTAGACTCATTGTGCATTTGTAATACAATTGTAGGTAGAATGTTGCAACTCCCTTGTTATATATTTGCAACATTCTTGTTATAATAATTTTAAATAATTTTCCTTGGATGCCACCTATACATGTGTGTTGTAATCTCTTTACTTGGATGAATGTTATGCTCTTTGCAATGTATTGACTTGGTGTTGACGGGTCTGAATGGCTTGTCAAGAAGATGAGGGAGAACACCTGATGGCAGGTCCCAATTAGACCCACTCTTATTTGGGATAACATTTTCGACCATATTTTGGCATGGTTACGAATCTGACGAATATGCTATCTAAAATGTGAATCTGAGAACCAAAGGTTCTCAAATGAATTAAAATTATAATTAACTACTTCTAAGCTAAGATGATTATGTACAATCCTAAAATGCATATCTATTCTATTTTTCTCTTTTGTTGTAACCTATCCTGATCAGGAGAAAATTAAAGATAAGTGCAGTGAAATGTTTGTATTACTTACGAAGAAATAATTTAGAGAAGCAGGAAACATGAAATCTTAACAATACAAAGAGTTAGAAACAAATAATTGATTCACTAAACTGATCATATTGTCGCTACACTTGGAGTAAAAAATTATGGTGACTGTAAATATATGAAAATTAGTTTAGAAGTAGTTCATGAAACCAATATTCACATATAACAAAGATGAACCTGCATCACTAGAAAAATTTCATTCATACATATTAGCACACTAATATTCCAAATGTCTTTGGTTCCAATTAAATTGCAATAAAAATATTGTTCAACTACATCTGAAATCCAAAAGCCTTGTTTCATGGAAAAACCTCCTTTTTGTAATATGGAGATATTTTTTACATCCTCATGATTCAATTATGAGCTCAGGATCATTTGTCCAAAATGACTATTCATATTCCTAATAGGAAAATACAATGATAAAAGTAGAGGAACGAGGAAACTGGGACAGTTATAAAATTTCATCACCACAAACTGCTCTACCCCTACAACTGATCCTGATACTCTTCCAAAAGGGAATAGTCTTTGATTATGTCCTCAAGCTTGCCTAGTTGTAATTTTTCAATGATTAATTCTTCATTGTGTCTTTTACAAAGTGTTGGATCGTGTTGATGATTCTAGAAGGTATTAACAGGTGTTCTTCCAAATATTCTCTTCCAACCCGAGTTAAACTTTGAATGTTTATTTGTCTAATTTTCTTGCGCTCTTCTACTTTAGTGATTCTTGCAGTGGAAAGTGTTTCTTCATCGATGTGGAGCATTGGTTGCATTCTAAATTCCTTCATGATATCATTCGAGCTACTCCATAGCTCCATGCAGGCATTAGTTGTTTCTTTTTTAGCAACTTGCATATTCTTCAAGAAGGGTTTCCAAGTGTCAAAGAAAATTGGATATCTTTTCTTTTCTTTCATAGAATACAATGGTAGTGTAGTAGGGTGTGATTTATGCATTTCCTTCCAATTGAGGATTTTATCAAAGGCCTCATTTGCTTCTTGATATCACCCTTGAATTTATATTAAATTATCTTGCAGTCTGAGTTGATAGTCTCAATTGTCCTGTACATTACTGAGAAGATTAAGGAAATCTTTCTCCTCAGCTACAAATTTATTATTTAACTCTAATGCTTGGGCATTGATAACCTCTAGAGTGTGTGTTGATGTCCTGTTCTCCTCCAAACTTGTTTTTAGATTTTGTCTTTCCAGTTCCAACTCTCTATCATGGGTGTCCCATTAAATATGCATCCTTCTCTCAAGCTCAACATTCATCTCGTATATTTGTGTTTCTAGAGCTTTATTTATCTATTCTACATTGAGAGAATCATCCACTTTCATGGTTTTCTTAAACTATGAAGTGAGCTTGTATTTCACATTCTTCAATTCGATTTCCATCTCTCCGATCTTGGTCTTGGTCATGCCTAAGGTACTGGTCACTTCAAGAACAGATGAGGCGTTTAGCCTAACAAAAGCGTGGAGAGAAGAGGTTTCATGAACAATATTATTTTCTTGGTTAGGCCTATCCTTACATTCTACTACTCTCACTGTAGATGACCTGGATTTCGTGGATTCCCCTCTCTTTATTTTCTTTGATCTATTCTCAAATATTTTGGTTCCTTCATCGTAATAATAATCTTTGATAGCCATTTTAGTCCCTTAAAAATTCAGATCCTGAGAAGAGAAAGAAGAATCACCTGGGATGGCATTGACGATAGTGTAGTCTTGTGGTGGTATGTTTACAATACTCGAATTGGGCATGGATGGAGTGTTTGGAGTCTTGCTCAATTTTAGTTATTGTTGTTGTTTCAAAAACTCTTCTTCTTTCCTTTGAGCATTGGTCTCTTCATCTAGTCTTTTGGCATCTGTCTCATCATCTAGTCTTTCAACATTTGCCTCATCATCTATTCTTTTGGCCTCTACTTCACCGACCAATCTCTTAGCCTCCTCTTCATATTTCTTCTTTTGGAGGGAAGTCTGTTCCACTTTGAGCTCATTTTCTCTTTTAATTGTTTCTTCTTTGGATTTCCTTTGTTGGTATTATTCTTCATCTTGGAGACTTTTTTGTTCTAATTTTTCTTCCTTCCTGATCTTTTCTTGTTATTTGATGTTCAAATTATCGTTCTCTTCTTGGAGAAGCCTCTAGAAATGCTCAATTGTTACCTGCTTCATTTCTTCTTGTTCAGCTTTGAGTTCCTATCTAAAAGCATCATTGGGTAACTTTTTTAAAGTCTATTCATAGAAAAGGACTCCTTTAAACCTGTCTTCTTCAAAATAAACCACATGGATGTTAGAATGGGTGAGAACCACAGATCTGGCATTGTTGACTACAAGCTCATGTGGATCATGGCCTTTTGTCTCTCATGTACATAGGCACACATATTGTAGGGAATATTCCTCTGTTCTTGCATGAAGGCCATTAGAAATAGCGTAATTCTCTATGTGGAATGGAAACATGGCCAAATATTTTGGTTATTTCTTAGAAGCAGTTAGGTGACCCATAAACGACCCCTAGAACCATGGTTTGGTAAGCAATTTATCTTATTAGCTTATGATATGGGAAAAATTAGGGTAAAAGGGTGTGGGGTCCCAATGGTGTCATAGACCCTAATGTATGAGCAATATTTTTATAAATATCAGTCTTTTATCCCTTTCATCCTAGTCCTAGATTCAATGGAAATCATATTCCTTGGGAACCCAAAACATATAGTGTGGGCAAAGAAAAGGATACAAATGTCATAAAAATGTCTTATGTAATTTATGCTCCATAACTTAGAGAACTACACATGTATAGGGGTTGGTTCTAGTCCTATTTCCACCCAAGGCTAGTAAATTGTGTAGAGGAACAAATGGCATCAATTAGGTAGGTCGATGAAAAAAACATGGATTTCTCATACTTGGAATGTTTTTCATGTGAAGATAAACATTGAAAGCCAAGATGTTTGTGCTAGCAGGGAAAATCCCCCTTTAGTGGGTCTAGGTACATGCAGAGCACTAAATTCCCTTATAATACTATTTTATCCCTATGTTACCCAAAAAATATCTAAACTGAATGAAAAGAGAGAGTAAATAAGGTCAATAGGTGCACCTTTGGTCCTAACAGTTGGTGTAGACCTTTTTTTCCTTTGCAACTTCCTAGATTTCGGGTCTCCTCCCAAATATGACCTGCAAAAAGCTTCAGAAAACAATGCTACAACACATATGATCTCTACTTATCACTTTTAATGTTAAGATATAGAAATAAATTTATAAATCAATAAAAGCATATAGAAATAATGTTTTGGGACAAGAATGAACTCTTTTATTCAATATTAATATCATAAATATTACAACCTTCATCGGCAATCGCTCTGCGAACTAGGTCTGGGCTCCTCTATCATGGATCCAAGTGCATCAATCTTATTCAATGTTCTCACAACCAACTTATCACTTGAGAAAGGAGAAAGGGTTATATAAGGAGAAAAGGATGGAGGGGAATGTTGAGGCCAAAACTCAGAATAGGATGCAAAACTTGGGCTAAGAAGGGAAAGGGATTTTTGCAGAGTTTTCTTATTCTCTTTCTTATATTTTAAATGAGACCCCAAGGCCTCTTTTTATATTCGAAAAATATGGTTATTCGGTTTGGAGACATGATAGAATGAGTAAAATGGTTGGGAAACCCTCTATAGCACGTAAACTCTCCCGAATTCCTTGCAATTTTATATTTCTTGCAACTTTTGGAGGTAAACACGGGATAAATAGTATGCAACTCGTGTATGTACGCGAGCTAACAAGTATGCAACACGCGTGTGTATGTGAGCTATCAGTTTAGCAGGGCATGTACATTTTCCAAAAAATAGTTTTTTAAGAAGAAGCCTCAACAGTATTTTGGAAAAAAGTGTAAGTGGAAAGGCCAATTTCATGTATGCATAGTTAAGGAATTTTTGGACTATAACATATGCCCCCAATGTGTGAGGTCAAAAGATAAACTGATGGTCGAAATAAATTTCAATATCTTTACCAGTGGGAAGGCATGGAGTCAAGTGAGCCCGAGATGAGTGTTCGGGAGTGTGCCATCTGCAAAACAATGATAATATCTCTGAGATGGGCATACCCATGCTCAGGATAAACTAAGCATGGATGCCAATCAAGTACACTGCAAATCCATGCCATATAAATATATATATATAAATTTTAGCCGCGATCCATACACAACGTATCTACATCTCAAAATCATTTGAAGATATACAAGTATAATATAATATGCATCTTCAAGAAGCATTGACGCCTACGGCTGGAGATGAGGACTTCATAGCTTGAGAAACAACTTCAATATCTTCAAAACTTAGGTAGGAGTACAATACGAGTGTAAGACTCACTACCCTGAGGTCTTCAACATGCCATCAGGGATAGACTAGAAGATCTCGATCATCAGATACAAAACTTCATTGGTTTTGAATCAGAACTTTAATGGACTCTCGGGATGGCTGACTCATGGAAGTCAAGAGATAAACCACAGAATGGCCAAATTAGGTTGGATAAAACTTCCCTTGGAAAAAAGCATGACAAAATGATGAGACTCAGGATACTGAATATTGAAATAATTTTGCGATACAAGAGGCACCACAAACTCTCCATATGTTTGGAAGAGTAACTAAAAGGAGGAGGACACAACTCTATGTAACGAGAACAACTTCCTAAGGTCATACTAGATCCCAATGTTTGGTGAAAAAATGGAAGGATGTGCTTTGTCCAAGGGCGACTATCTTGCTGCCAAGAAAAGAATGTATATCTCATCCCCTCGTTTTGGAATATTTTATTTTTTTGTATTTTTCAAATTTTTAACGAGATTGAAAAAGAATAAAATAATGCTATGTTACAAAGGAGGAACGAGTGTCATGGGAAAGAAAACTAGTTCCAAGTGCATGGAACATATTGATGCTCAGTGCAAGGGAACATACTGATTCTCACATCTGAGAAGCATATTGAAATCTAACGGGCCTTTCACGAATATAACATTGAGAAGGACAATCTTCCTACCTAACGAGATAGGAAACTGAGGAAGAATCCCCAAATATTCACTAGGACATCTGTCAAAATCCAACAGCTCATGCGAAGTAGACACAAGCTTGGGAGAACCCAAAGCTTGCTAGGCCGAGGAGGATAAAATATGTGTAGAAGCTCCTTCATCCACAGTACATCGGTAAATGTTTTTTGAATTAAATTCAACCCTTATTTGAAAGGGTGCGAAAGAAGGAAGGCGAGGCTCAATAGGGTCATTCCAATCAAAGGAAACCATCCTAGGACTTGGAGAGGGTGTGCTCAAAGTGAGTGGAAGGTCCCCTGGTTTTCAAAATACTGAACTAAAAATGATAAAAACATAGTCACTAGACTCATCACTCCCAATCAAAATAGTGGGATCAACCAAATATTCCATCGGCATGACCACTTTGGTAGACTCGACACTCTCGAAGAGAAGAGTGGGACTGACCAAAGATTGCATCGGCACAACCACTTCCTCAAATACTGGCTGAATAGGCTATGAGAAAACATGGTATGAAGGCACATCACCCCCTAAACGAGGAGTGGGATCGGCCGAAGATTTCATATGCATGAGCACTCCATCAATCAATGGTTGAATAGACTGTGAGGAAACCTTGGAAGACTTAGAATCATAAGATCTTGCAGACATGGACCATAATCTTTGTGCCTTTGGAAGGCTAGGGAATAAATGAGTAAGGTGATATCCCTTGCAAAGCATGCAAATGAACTTAGGATTATGTCCTATCCATCTAGTTTTATCAACATAATCAATGCCCCCAACATGACTAGCAATGGTTGGTTTCACATCTCCAAAAGTACTTGCATAGGTTGGTGATTGGTCGATAACTTGACTCATAGAGGCTACATACCTATCGCTAGTATGACTAGTAGTGACTAGAATTCCCCCCCCATCCTGACTTGCAGAGGTTGGGTGCTTTCCTCCAGCATGACTTATAGAGGCTGGGTCCTATTCTTCAACATGAATTGTAGATATTGACGACCTATCTCCAACATGACTCATAGAGGTTGGTGATTTCTTCTTCCTATTCTTCCTCTTTCTATTGTGTTTATACTTCCAGTTACTAGTAGCTATATTTCACTAGAGAAGGTAGAGGGAGGAGGAGAAGAATTTGCTGATGAAGGAACATCAACATGATACCCATGACATCAGGTGCTTAATTGAGAAGCATCAAGATAATTAGGGACTTTTGGAATGGTACCCAACCAAACTGGCAGTCCCACATTCAACCCAGGAATGTACAATTTGGCCATAAAAGGGACACCAACATTTCCTAAGAAAGGAAAAGCACAAGAATACCCTTGAGAATTGTCTCCTTGGTTGGTGTTGCACCTCTTTTGTCACCTAAATGAGAAAAATAATGGTGCTTACAATCCCAGTTGGGTCAGCTAGGCAAGACAACAGTAAAGAAAAGGGTTAGAAAGATAAAGCATAAAAGATAAGCAAAGAATTAAACTAAGAATGATAAAAACAATTAAACTATAGTGCATAAGAACGTAAAAACAAGGAACAAACAAGACTCATGCCACCAATGGAAAGGATTGTATTAGTGGAAAGAAAACACTGAAGAGAAAGGGAGACTTTGGGTTCCCTCTTCCTCCAAGGGAGGGCTCTTGGACCCCCAAATATTGAGCTCTTATTACAAATGAGGAACTAGAATGAAATGGTGAAGAGAATACAAAGCACATTCATTCTAGAGGTAATATGAATGTCTAAGTGCAATGGTGCTAGCATACTCTTGATGAGGAAAGAGGATCCTCTAAGAGAATATCAACAATATAACAATACCAATGAATTATTTGAAAATGTAGTGCACCCATGGCTTCATTTTATAGCATAATTTTGAAGCATTATTCAACCAACTTTTAGTGTGAACAAGGGGCCATTTAGGGCACCCTTAAGTCTTTGACCAACCACCCAGCCAGATTCAACCAAGATTTGGATGTCAAATCGACTTGGAAGCTGAACCAGAAGTGGGTGGGAGGCCAACCAATATCATAAATGCGTCGTTTTGAGGGATGCACGCTTTTTTGCATCCACATGCACACATCGTGTGCATGTGCATTTTTTCCTGCATTTTTGAATGGCGCATGTGCATGCGCTCCCTGTGTAGTCTTAGAGAATGATGATTTTATTATTGATTGTATAGTTTTGGGCCTTTTGGAAATGCATTTTTGGTCCATGGGTGAACTAATAGCTGTTTGGAGATGATGGATTCCTGTAACGATTTGCGGATGAAATTTCAGTGATAACAGATGCCCCCTGATGTGTGAGGATAGGAGCATACGTATAGATGAAATACATCAATGTTTCTTATACTGATAGTACCTGTGTAAGAAAGAGAGTTGTGAGTATTATCGAGAGCGATCCATTGTAAGGAGAGGGGGACCTGTAGGACCCAAGCTTTTCTTAGGGTGTGGAAAAAAATAGAACTATGTACAAACGAGGTGGGCATGTCCCATGCTCGTGTCATGTAACTAAAAATATAGTGACTAAAGTTGTTATGGACATAGATCACTGCAGCACCCTCTGAGGCGGTTTGATAATAATAGAGGACAATTATGATGGTGAACAAGCTCTAAAAAAATAAGTATGGACACATGTGGGAAGTGTCGATAAATGTGCAGACATTGATAGTCTATCAAATTTCAAAGGTCTTCGACTAAGATAAAACAACTGCAATAGTTGCAAAGTAAGACCCACCGTAACATGAGATAGTGTTGAAGTCGAATGTTAAGGGGGTCAATGACAACATAGAACAATGGTGGTTTTCCCTATGCCATCTGAGACTCCTCATTGTAAAGGTAATGAGAGTCAAGATATGGTTGTCCTTCTGGAAACTGTGCTGATGTCGACAAAAAGGGAGACGCAACTTCACGAAGTGGAGGGCTTCATGGAATCCACTTGGATAAAATTAGGAACTAATGAGTAACATGGACGAAGTCTAGGAGTAGTGAGACTCAAGACTATCGTTGGTTGGGGAGAGATGTAACGTGGCAGCAACCGTGAAACTGAATCTAGTGTTAGTGGACAACTAGATGATGGTAAATTGTGCCAGAGGCATGAAAAAATGGATAAACATAGAGATCAAAAGGTGTATGGGCTATAGGATACTCGAGGTTTATTGATAATTTCATTGATGTTTGGAAGTGAGAAATTCCCCAACCAACGGTGACAAGGGTTTCTTTTCCAGGGAAAGGAAGGTTTCTAAAGGCGACAACACAAAGCTATGAAAATGCGGAAAAAGGTTTTGTACAATTACCAAAAGAATAAAAAATAAGTTGGGATAACTGTGCAGATACAGAAACAGGAGCCCCAGTGTAAGATGGCTTGGCCTGATGAGGGCTCAAGCTGCTCGAAAAACAAGTGGAGGGTGGGGGTTGGGTTTCTGTATTAGGGAAATGTATGGAGGACAATCTGCAGATGGGAAAAATGATGGTGGGTGAAATGGATGGTTAATGATACTACAGAGGTGTAGTCAAAAATAGAACCATGATGAAGTAATCCAGGAGTCCATTGGGTAGGTTAGAAAAATGAGGAAAAGGGGTATGTGGCCAGTTCTCGACGATGCGTTAGACTTTCAGGACTCCCATCCTTAAAGAGTGAAAACAACATGAGTGTTAAAGTGTTAAGGGGACTATGAATGGGACAACTCATGTGGGGGAGAGTGCTACCGGGTGTCAGTACCGAAATGCAGTGGAGGTGAAAGTATTGCAGAGTCGGATATAGGGATCCTAGAGGCAAAGATCGGAGGGTGTGACTGGGAGATGCATTTTGATATTCAGAGAGAATGACTATATGTCAGTGTCGATAATATACCTGGAAGGATACCCCTGATGTGTAATGATCAAGTACCTACACACATCAAAACTAAATACCTGACGTGAAAAATATCTGAAGAGAAAGATCATATAATAGTTATTCAATAATATGTGAATGTAAGCATGCGTACTTGAGCATTAGATGAGAACAATTCCCCTTGGGGGTTGAGGATGGAAAGTGGCTCCTGCATTCTTGAGGCTGAAAGGCATGACATGATACACAAAATTGCCCCAGGGGGTAGTGAATGCGGTTTTGTATTGATCGGCTGGGTTAATTTGAATTTGGTTGTAGCCAGAGAAATCATCCATGAAGGAAAGATCCTTGTGACCGGTGCAATCATCGATAATTTGGTCGATAAAAGGTGCTGGAAAGTTGTCTTTGGGATAGATATGATTGAGATCGCAGAAGTCTTTACAGACACAGATAGTGCCCTGTGTTTTGTTGACAGGGACAGGGTTGGATACCCATGATGTATATGTGATGGGGTATATGAACCTTGCAGTGCATAATTTGTCAATTTCAGCCTTGATGGTCACTACTTTGGATGGGTGTAACGAATGTTGTTTTTGACGGATAGGTGTGATATCAGGTCAGGTGACGATACGATGTTTGACAATAGAGGGATCAAGGCTGGACATCTCTGTGTAGGACTAGGCAAAAATGTCCCAGTATTCCTGGAAGAGAGATTTGTAGGTGGTGATTTCTTTAGGAGAGTATGTGGCGCTAATGGTAATTTCCTCTATGACTCGAGATTTGATGGAAATATTGATTTTGATGGTGGGGGAAATATTGGCCATATTGCCTTCTTCGAAAGCGTCGGGGTAGGGATAGGGTTTGTGAACCAATATATATGCCCTGATGCAAGAAAATATTTGGTTTCGACTACGTAGATGGGGTTTTGGTTAGGAGGATCAATGACTTCCTGTGAAGGAAAAAGTGCTCTGTGGTGGAGCGCGTCCCATCTGCAAGCAGGTTTAGTTAACTCCTCAAGGATGTCTTCGTCACAGTGAAACTGTCGATAATATAGGGGATCGAAATGAGTGACTTTGGTGACTGTCATTGTGGGGTTATTGTATGGTGGTGATGATGTAGAGGGGGTATTGTAAGGAGGTTGTGATGGTTCTCTTGACATAAACCAAATATCGAGATATTGTGGGTTGAAAATGGTAGTCGGGCATAGAATTTTCGTGGGGAAATGAATTGGAGAATTGGGGGGATTTTGGGGGTAAATTCTCATATAAATATTTTAGGAACCATGGGGGAGTAGGGAGTGCCTCAGGTTTCAGTGAAAAAATATGAGCCATATCAAGTGATGGGGTAAGGGTACTCACTGGTTCTGCTTGAGGAGGGGGTGTATGATTTGGAATAAGGGTGTTGTGAGTGGGAAATCCCCTTATGGACTAGCACTTAGGATTTTATCATGCATGTAGAAAAGACCTAAAGATTCCTACTTTTTACCATCATCCCAGACCTAATCCCCATTTTTTTTAAGAAAACACACAGTTAAGAAGATCGAGTGAACATACCTTATCTTCGGCATTTGGTATCGACCCTTCTTCATGCTCGGTCGCTCTTTGAATGCAACTCTCCTCCCAAGGCTGACCTGCATTCACAAAGGAAAAAAAAAGAACTCCACATGCATTTGATCTATGGATTAATGGGTTAGAGATTTAATCAACATGTACGCAATAAACAATGAAAACCTCATATGGTGGGATGGAAAAAGTACTTCTTTATTATTTA
>JASDQU010735949.1:117524-128067 GCA_032191745.1 Picea mariana | reverse complement strand
ACATAGGCTGAGAGACTACAAGGTCTAAAGGCACTTCACCCCTCAAAAGAGGAGTGGGATCAGCCGATGACTTCATTGGCATGACCACTTTCTCAACCAATGACTGCATAGGCTGAGAGACTACAAGGTCTAAAGGCACCTCACCCCTCAAAAGAGGAGTGGGATCAACCAATGACTGCATCGACATGACCACTTTCTCAACCAATGGTTGAATAGACTGCAAGGAAACCTCAGAAGACTTAGAATCAAAAGAGCTTATATATAGGGACCACAATCTGTGTACCTCTAGAATGCCAGGGCACAAATGAGTAAGGTGATCTCCATTGCAAAGCTTACAAGGGAACTTAGGCTTACGTCATATCCATCTAGGTTTCTCAATAGAATCAATGTCCCCAGCATGACTGGCAGTGGCTGGTTGCACATCTCCAACATGACTTGCAGAGGTTGGTGATGGGTCGATAACATGACTCACAGAGGCTACAGACCTATTGCTAGTATGACTAGCAGGGATTAGACTTTTTCTCCCATCATGAATTGCAGAGGGTGGGTGCGTGACACCAGCATAACTTGTAGAGGATGGGTGTTGGTATTCAATGTGACTTGCAAAGGTTGTCGACCTATCTCCAAGATGACTCGCAGAAGCTGGTGATTTCTTCTTCCTATTCTTCCTCTTTCTATTTCATTTAGACTTCTGGTTACTAGTAATTGTACTTTCACCAAAGGTGGGAGAAGGAGGAGGATAAGACTTTGTTGATGAAGAAACATCAACAGGGTGCCCATGACTTAAGGTGATTAACTGAGAAGCATCAAGAGAATTTGGGACATTTGGAATGGTACTCAACCAAACCGGTAGTCCCACATTCAACCCAGGAATGTACAAAGTGGCCATCAAAGGGACACCAACATTTTCGAAGAAAGGAAAAGCACAAGAATCCCCTTTCAAAGGGGTTCCTTGGTTGGTATCGTCAGGAACTTCAGCCATGAATCTTATGCATAGGTTCTCCCCTTGCAGGATTGTTCAAGTTCGTAAAAGTCTCACACATTGACTATGGAAAATCAGTGTTATCAAAACAACGCCTGTAAAGAGGTGGCTCACGTTTTCTAAGCAGAAGACTAAAAAAGTCCTCATGAATAGCGGAGTGGGCGGTCTACCACCCTAGGTCAAAGAAATAAAGCCATGACTGACTAACTCACTATAGAAAACTAGGGATCACATAGCACACACTAGAAAAATACCTAAAGGCAAATCAAGAAAATGAATAACTAGTTGGAAGAATAGTTACACCAACCAAAACTAGAGAAACTTACCGGTGCAAGTGCAACTTGAATACGGAAGCACCCTCTGGGTATACTCTGCAAAGCATGGCCCGATGTCTGCCCTAGGTACTATGGTATACCCCCGTGATCACCTGTGTAAGTCCCTAAAATAATGGCAACTAGGTTGTCAGCGTGTGAACAGTCACCAGGTGGGTACAGTCGAGTGGAATGCAATGAGAAGGGTATCAAGCCCGAAACCTGTCAAGGGTATTGAAAGCAAGTGGTATGGAAGACAACTGAGGACCTCAAACAGATTTGAGACCCACAAAGCTCTATGGAAAATGCAATAGACGGAATCCCAAAACAAGCCCTCTATATGTGTTCCCCACTATGCTTGGTCCGAATTTGGAGGGGTTATCTCCACTACATTTCCACATGTGACCTCGTGTTTATCCCCTGTGCTAGAGGGGGGTCCCGGATAACTTTCACAATACTGGACTTTTAACACTCCCTAGCAGAGACTCTGATGTATGTTTTGTAGCCTTGAAGAGTTTCCTCTCCAACCTAAATCAAGGCTCTAGCCTAGACTAGTGGATGAACCCTACAAACATAAAGTCTAGTTGATTTTAATTAATCATTAATTTTTATGGCTTGTCTTAAGTCAAAGGTTATGAAAATGAAACTAGTGATGTTTTGAGAGACGAAAGAAAAAATAAACAGAAAACTGGAAACAAAATAACTTCTTCTTGACAAAATTCTCAATCAACTTTTCAAACAATTTTTTTTTTCTAAGATCTTTGAACAACAAACTCAAAATAGAATTTCACTTGACTACGAGCTACTTATTGTCCCAAGTAAACAACCAAGAACTTATGAAAAAAAATCTTTTCCTGGTTATTTATGCAAACCAACAACTGCTTAACCAAATCAAGAAATAAAAGAGTTTTTTTTATTTATTTAGTGCTCGTAAAGCAAAAAGGAAAAATGATGACAAGTAAAGACCAAGAAAACTTCTAGCCTAAGCACAGATCATAAAGACTTACTGACAATAACACACGAACTAATGAAAGCATACTCTCACACTTGTCTAAAAACCCTATGAAAGAAAATTGTTTGAGGAAAACTTTTTAATGAAAAAGAAAGCTATTGTTGTGATCAGACCTAACTTGTCAACTGCTATGAAAGAGACCAAGAACCCTGAGAGGTATAAATTTTGACAAGGAAAAGGATGACTGCCTCTCCTTGAACAAAATTTTTCTCAGCAGGCACACAATTGACAATTCAATAGCTAGCTTGTGCATGCGAGTTGTAAAAGGTCAGGGCACGTGTACATGCATGCAGACTTTATGCAGGCCGCGTGTACCTCTACAACTCTTCAAAAATGAAAAGACAAGAAATCAAGAACTGACAAAGACTACTAGTATTGAGAACTAAAATCTCTTGAAGACTCAAAAACTTACTTTGTCAGAAAAGAAAACAATTCACGGAAAATTTCATAGAACAAAACCAATCTGAGGTGGTACCTAAGCTACAAACCGCAAAAACAGAGACCAAAATGAGTTTTAGAAAACCCCTGAGAAGGATCACTTCTGACAGGGAAGAGGATGACTGCCTCTTTAATAAAAAAAATCTGAACTTAGCCACGCTACTGTCACTTCATCAGCTAGCGTGTCCACGCTGGCTGTGTGAAGGTTGGGCGCGTGTACACACATGCAGGCCTTAGACAGGTCACGTGTACCTCTGTGACTTCGTGAAATGAAAATGCATCCAAGCAAAGAAAGCAAGGAATACTGGTATGGAAGACTAGAATCCCTACTAGCTCAGACTCTTGCAAAAACTCAGAAAAAAGGTGATGAAACCAATTTAAAACTACCAAAAAATATCCCTAGAAAACCCGAGAGCTCCCCACTACGGTCGCCAATTTTTTTGTGAGTGGGAAATCCCCCTACGGAATAGNCTTAGGGTTTTATCATGCATGTAGAAAATACCTAAAGATTCCTACTTTTTAGCATCATCCCAGACCTAATCCCCATTATTCTTAAGAAAACACATAGTTAAGAAGATCAAGTGAACATACCTTATTTTCGGCATTTCGTATCGACCCTTCTTCATGCTTGGTCACTCTTTGACTGCAACTCTCCTCCTAAGGCTGACCTGCATTCACAAAAGAAAAACAAAGAACTCCACATGCATTTGATCTATGGATTAATGGGTTAGAGATTTAATCAACATGTATGCAATAAACAATGAAAACCTCATATGGTGGGACGAGAAAAGTACTTTTTTATTATTAACTTCACTAAATCAACTTACAATGATGAAGTCTGCCACTTCTCTGTGAATCTGGTCCTGGGCTCCTCTTTTACCGTGCCTCAACTGCTAACACATTTACTTCTCTTCTTCGTTGAAATCACAAAATGGTTGTAGAATCTTGGGCAAAGGGGAATACAAATTTGGGTAGAGTTTCTTTACTATGATTTTCCTTCTTTCAAATGGTACCCCTACCCCTTATTTTATAGGCTAGAAGGAGCTAGGTATTAGTCGAATGACTGGCCATGCATGGTTGAAAGGTTTAGTTAATTTACCCAAAACTATGTGTTCCGTCAACAACTTTCCATTTTTCATGATTTTGTAGGTACACGCAGGCTGTAGTGGGTCATCTAGAGTGTACACGTGGGCTGTAGTGGAGCAGGGCATGAGGGCCTTTAAAAAGGGTGTTTTTAAGAAGATTTGTTCAGTACTGGCTTGGTAAAGAAGGCATATGAGATGGCATGGTGTTAGGTAAGTATGTCTGGTGAAAATTAGGGTTATAACAAAGGGCCAGTTGGCGACGCCTATATTCAATGATCATCAAATATTGATATGTGAAGTGATCAAGTGATTCGCATAGAGAGCAAGGACATCTCATACGTTCGTTGACTGTGGTCGTGACATAATGGATGTCAGTGACATGTGTTGGGGTGTGTTCTTGCTAAAATCTCTGGCGTATGGCTGTTAGCATCTATCGGAGCTGAGGTAACGGTGGACAATGGTGTGTGTAATGGCCATATTTTGAACAGATGGTGCATGCAAATTTGGTTCACAGTCCTTTGCTACTTGTGTTCTGGGAGATAGTGGCAGTACTGGAAGAAGCAATGAGTGGTGGTGGTGCTTGAGCAAGTTCAATGAGATTACATAACTCGGGGAGAGATGGGCACTTGTTATTGGGGTGTCTGTCTTTCTCGCATAGTGCACAAGGAGGTTAGACATGTGGGGGAAATGGAGTAGCGGGCTCCTTCTTTTTTCGTCTTCCCTTAGTTGTAGCAGGGGTGCTAATGAGTGGGGGTGTGGGTGGGATGGTGGGGGTAAGTATGGGAATCTGCATCAGGATTCTTTCTGTTTGGGGAGGGAGGGATGGTTGAGGGACCATCTCAGGTGGATGTAGATACCATATTGGGATTTCCAACACCATGCTAGGAAGGGTGAGAGTTGAGGCTACTTGGAAATCTTGTACACCCGGTGGGGGGTAAAAGAAAGGGATTTGGGTAATGGCTTGGGGGAATGTTTCCCAAACCGCGATATGGCCTTGGGGGAGGGGAAGATCAGGAATGGGTAGAGATGAACAAGGTCAAGTGGATTCATGAGGAAAAATTTCTATGACTAGTGGGATGTCAGGGATGAAAGGGGCCTCGATGGGAGGGAGAGTATCTTCAGTTGTCATTCCTTTGGTGGAGACAACACATACTTGTGTGGAAGGAGGGAGGAGAGGTGGTGCTCTGTGGTATGTCCCTACTAAGGATGGGTCCTTAAAAATTCTGGGACCCATATCAATGAGTGGATAGGCATATGGATTAGTGTGGATGAAAGGGAGGATGTTGTCAATGTTGGATGAAGGGTTAGGCTCATAATGTGATACATGATCAATGATAATGATCTTTCCATTATGGGGAAACATCATGGTTTGGAACACAGAAGAGGTGACTGCCTTCATAGCATACATGTGGCTATGACCAAACAAAATATTGTATTCGAGTGGGGCATCGATAACCTTAATGTTAATAAGGATAGTTTTTCCCCCAAGTTCGATGGGGACATTTTGGAAGATCCCCTTGGGATATGAGGGTCGTCCTTTGTAATCCCTCAGATTAATAGCAGATGGTATTATCTCTGGAGAGCCAAGTTTCTGCCAAACGGTTTTGGACATGATGCATGTGGATGTACCTTCATCAATGATGCAGCGGTGAACGATGATGTTCCAGATTTTAAACGATATTTGAAAAGAAACAAGAGAGGGGAGATGGGGCTCTCCATTGTCGAGATCAAATGTGATGAGTTGAGTATCGGCAGGGTTGACTTACCCTAGAGTGGAAAGTAATGACTTCCATTGAGTAGGACAGTTTTGAAGAACTTCTAAGATTGACATGGCAGTGGGGGATTGGGGCAAGTCGTCGACCAGACTATAATTGTGGGCTGCCCTAGCTTGAGGGTTATGGACATTCCTTAACAATGGGATGCGAGTGATATGAAGAGGTTTTTTATTATTAGGGTGTGGAATAATCAAAGGTGGGCCAGTCATGACTGGGGTGGCCTTCGAGGTAGTGGGAGTCAGGTTAGAGGGTGTGTTGTATTGATGATTGCGCGTTTGTAGAAGGACCTCTTCCTCACTAGTGAGGAGGATAGTTCAATCTACCGAAGTGCCTAGGTTGTGATATGGTTCTGCCTATGGTGGGGAAGGGTGCATATCTTGTTGGGTGTTCATCACCCCTTGATGTGGTATGGGGTTTTTCAACACGACTGGGGGTGGGTGCTGCAAATATTGTTATGGGGCTTACTGGGGGGTAGGCGGGGTTGGCAGATGTGGTCCATTACCATATTTTTTCACCTGTTTGAAGTCTATGATTTGGGGGAAATGGTGAGTATAATGGCCATACTCACTACAAAGGGCACAAGGGAAGTTTGTTAGAATATTGTTGTTTTTCTTTCCTTGGCATTTGTTGTTATTTCCCCCTTGAGGGTTCTGGTTCCCCTGGTTCTAGTTGCCTCCTACAAGTTGGTTCTACTGGGGTTGGTTCTGGTTTCCTCTTGGTCCGAGATTATTATTGTTTTGGTTTTTCCCTTTCTTTCTGGCATTGTTGGACTGATGGTATGGATTAGTTGTATTCAGTTGTTCAAAATTTTGGTATTGCTAAATGGGAGATGGTTGAACAAAGTTAATCCCAACATGTGGTTTTCCTTGTGGTGAAGGAATATGCTGGGGGGGACTAGGAAATGGAAAGTAAGGATTATGATGTGGTAATGATCCATAGGATGAATAGGAAGGCTTGGTGTTTTCACTAGTGCTTAGGTTGTAATCAGAGGTGGAGGGGGTACCAGAATTAGGTTGAGCTACGAGGCGTATTGTGGGTGCTTGCGGTGGTCCACTGGTGGGCAGAGGAAAGGTTAAGGGGTATGATTGTGGATACGGGGGAGGATTATAATAAGGGGGTTCGCTGTATGCAGGTGGATATGGAGGGATTCCATACATTGGTGGTTGTTGGGGATGTGAATTGTGGTGTGTAGTGGTACCAATCAATCTATCCGTTGAGTGAGATATCCCAGGTTTTTCCTGGCCAAATGGCATGGGTCTCGAGGCATCAGGTAGTACTGTATACAAGTACCCTGACTGTGAATAAATGAGTTTGAACTGTTGGGCCTTGCTAATGGCTTCTTCTTCAGACTGGGGGAAGGTGGCGACCACATCTTTGGCAAGAAGGGAAACATGTGATTTGAGGAACCAATTGAGACATTGTTGTGGAGTAGATTCAGCTTTGCAGAGACTACGCCGCTGACGCCATTCGTGAATGTGGTCAGCGATGTGCATGGAGGAGGTTTGTTTAAATTCCAAGAGTAGTTCGAGGCCATTTTCATGAAGAATTGGTAGTTGAAAGAAGGTCAAGAATGCTTTGGCCAAGGATTCAAAGGTCACATGGGACCCATATTTTTCTTCTACATATCACTTAGTTGATGGGCCAGTGAGTGTAAGTTGAAATAAACTCAATCAGATGGAATCGTCCGTGATGCTGTTTGAAGAGAACCATAAGTGAAAGGTCATGATATGGTTGGCGGGATCGTCTCCCGGTTTTCCTTCAAACTTGGGGATGTCTGAAGGCAGTTTGGTAGGCATTGATGGCCATGTGGGGTTGTGCAATATAGGATCATTGGTGAGCTTAGTCAGATCCGGTATGTTGAGGGAAGCCATGTATGGCATCTAAGGTGGTGGCAGAGGATTAGTTCCAGCCATAGTGGGAGTTTTTTGCATACCTAACCCTTGAGGGGGACTAGGTGGGTTTGTACTTCCCCCTTGAGAAGAAGTTGGCCCCCTGCTTCCGTGAAAAGGAGAGTGTGGGGATGTTTGACCTTGGGAAGTGAACCCAAGAAGAGTGGAACCAAGAAAAGATGATCCCAAGACAATATCACTCACAGGGGTGTGGGGAAGTATGGCCAATGAGTTGGCAAGACTAGGAACTCCCCCTAGAATGGGAGGGATATTTAGCAAGCGTCTGGAATGATGGGGGTTCTGTGGGTCCCCTATGATGTTCGACTAGCAAGGTGGATGTGTGCAAATGGTGATGAGAGAAATTAATGAACAAGAGACTTTGTATAACTTGGACCTTCACAATATATCTCACAATCGTATGTAATCACAAGAACATCATACATAAATCAATTGATAAAGAAGCATACATGTGGGTAGGTGGATATTTTCCACGTGGGAGAACAAAGAAAACAAATTCTCATGTCCTAAAAGATGTAACATCCTTCCTCTCAAACAACACTGGACCTTCCAATGGCACTCAATAGTGGGGTCTGAAGCCACCGGAAGAGGAACTAGTGAAGGATGAAGTAATTAGTTATAATGAGGTGTAGAGGGTGCATATCCCGAAAGAGCTGACGATATTTTCCAATATCCACACAAAATCCGATCAAGGTGCAATTGCAGCCCACAATTTCCACCTGGGTAGATGTCATAAAATTTGGTCACTAGGTACCTCGGTCAAAGTGCGACATTTAGATTTTCAGCCTAAGAAATGGGTCACGGGCTGGATCCCGTCCAAGAGGTGGGTGCCTCAAGGGGGGACACACAGAACAACCGGACCTCGGCCTTCAACCCTTCATGGGTATCTTCTTGCCTTATG
Source organism: Picea mariana (assembly GCA_032191745.1). Taxonomy (NCBI): domain Eukaryota; kingdom Viridiplantae; phylum Streptophyta; class Pinopsida; order Pinales; family Pinaceae; genus Picea; species Picea mariana. The sequence goes on along the minus strand of JASDQU010735949.1, from coordinate 119,656 downwards.
GTGTTAGGAACACTTGACTTGAAGGATTTAAAGTTCCCTATTTGACAACTTCTATTGTTTGGAGATGCGAGAACTAGATAACGGGGAGTTATTTGGATACCTATCCCCGAAATCCTACCTAGACTAAAAAATTTCTTTTGGCACCTCCTATGGAGGAAAACTTAGTGAGTTTTTTTTTTTTTAGAAAATTTTAGGTGTGGTTGTTTGGGAGATTGGGGGTGTGAGCCAATCTCATTGAAATTAAGTGGGAGTGGAGAGTTTCGTCAAGAAAAGGGTGGGGTGTTTTGGAATCCCTTTGGAGGAAACTTACTTTAACCTCCACATTTTGAGATGAAACTAAGTGAGTAGTGACTTTGTGTGTGAATAAAGTGAAAGTGTGCCAATAGTTTTAATAATTTAGGTGTCACCTTGCTGCATGTGGACTTCACTTGGTCCTTACAAGTCTTGATTACCTAATTAACTAAATGTCATTGGTACAAACTTGTAGAATTTTAAAGTCCCTAAGAAACTAGCATGTGGACATGTGGGTCCTTACTATTCCTTTAACTCCCTAATGTGATTTAATATAAGAAAGCTTTGAAACTATCCTAGATTGTGGACATGTGGGCATGTATGGGCCCGTTACAATATTAAGATGTGTTTAAAAAAATAAACTAAGAGGAGTCCCTAGGGGGCTGTTGTCCTCTCCTAAAGATTTTATCTTTTTTAAGGGAGATGAAATTTTCCTTCAAGCTCTTTCTGATTCTCAAGATCACTTTGGGGTGCGAGAGAAGAGCATAATCAACGATTGATATCCAATTTTTGGTCCCAATGCAAGTTTTATGTGTGATGTAGAATGATTCCAACTTAAACTTTAATAAAAAAAATCCATCCATGTGGCAACATGAAAGAAAAAGAGGAAAAATAATGATTTTTAACCCCCTAAGTGCCTACATTTTGACTATTCCCTTTATATGGAGAGGGAATGTAAGTGTGGTGCAAATTACAATATGCATGGAATAAAATTTAAGAAGGCTATGGACCTTGCACAGATCAAAAATAACTTATAATGTGTGTTTTTCTACACAGGTGCGTGGGCCTCAGAATAGACAGAGGCGCTCTGAGTGCCAATGCACGAACTGAAAGCGATTTAGGAGCGCAGGTGTGCAGAAGGTGCTGAGCGATATAGTGGTTTTGGCACACGTGTGCTGAAGACATTCCTGTGGGTTAAAACATGCGCACACTATTTGTTACACAGTCGTGAAGAAAATTTCAGATGAAGCTCTCTCTACTTAGCTTTGAACTTGGCCTTTTGCAGGTCGGCTTGGGCCAGTTATGATCCCTGCAAGTTAAAGAAACAAAAATAAGAACTAAAATAACCCTAATGGGGTAGGAAATTGATAGCTTTCCCCAGTGGATTCGCCAATCCGTTGCACCTCTTTTGTCACCTAAATGAGCAAAATAATGGTGCTTACAAACCCAGTTGGGTCAGCTAGGCAAGACAACAGTAAAGAAATGGGTTAGAAGGATAAAGCATAAAATATAAGCAAAGAATTAAACTAAGAATGATAAAAAAATTAAACTATAGTGCATAAGAACATAAGAACAAGGAACAAACAAGACTCATGCCACCAATGGAAAGGATTGTATTAGTGGAAAGAAAACACTGAAGAGAAAGGGATACTTTGGGTTCCCTCTTCCTCCAAGGGAGGGCTCTTGGACCCCCAAATATTGAGCTCTTATTACAAATGAGGAACTAGAATGAAATGGTGAAGAGAATCCAAAGCACATTCATTCTAGAGGTGATATGAATGGCTAAGTGCAATTGTGCTAGCATACTCTTGATGAGGAAAGAGGATCCTCCAAGAGAATATCAGCAGCATAACAATACCAATGAATTCCTTGAAAATGTAGTGCACCCATGGCTTCCTTTTATAGCATAACTTTGAGGAATTATTCAACCAGCTTTTAGTGTGAACAAGGGGCCATTTAGGGCACCCTTAGGTCTTTGACCAGCCACCTAACCAAATTCAACCAAGATTTGGATGTTGAATTGACTTGGAAGCTGAACCAGAAGTGGGTTGGAGGCCGCCCAATATCATAAATGCGTTGTTTTGAGGGATGCATGGTTTTTTGTGTCCACAGTCGTGCAT
>JASDQU010735949.1:98683-108712 GCA_032191745.1 Picea mariana | reverse complement strand
CATCCCCGATGAAAGAAAATATCGGGAATCCGGTTGAAAAGACCGCTCCAATGGAAGAAAATGAGACCCCCCAGATCAAAGAAAACTTCCCTGAAGCTAGTGGCACCAGCCCCAAATCTCCCATACCACAAGTGTCTTCTATACAAGTGGTAAGTTTGATACTACCTTTTCATGCTAGTTCTTTTCTGATACAATTAGTTAGTCAATCAAAGCCAAGAAGTGCAAGTATAGGGAGGATATTGGGATCCCTAGGTAGATCACAAGCAGGACCATTAGGATTCATTTTGATAAGAGAACCAAGATCAGCAATGGTTGGTCATGCGAGAGGTTCAATTTCCTGATACCCAGAGTTATGGGGTAAGGGAGATGAACATGTTGAGCAACAGTGATTCTGGTGCGAGGCAATTTGGAGATCTAGAGGGACTCTGGATGTGAATAAGTTGTTTGAGTTCTAGACTACCTTGAGGGGTCACACTCTCAAGTGGTATATGAATATTATGGAACCAGGAGTGTCAGGAATGCATGGTCAAGCATTCACACTCGGTCAGGTACAGATTATGTTCATAGCGAAGTTTAAACTACCTCATTCATAACAACAAGATTTTTCTGAGTTGCACGAGATTCAATAAAGGGAAGGTGAATAAGCCTGGGAATGCAACCATAAGTTTAAAGATTCTATAGGGAGGTTAGCACATCCAATCCATTAGGAACATCAAAGGGAATGGTACATTCAGGGACTGCTACCTCTAACTCAGATTCTGCTAACATAACAATGAATAGACATTTTGATAGATGCCTTGTAACAATCGATGAATATTGAATCCATGGTGGGATACCCTGGGAGCCTAAGAGTGTCGAGACCCCCAACAGATGTGAATTTGGTGCAACTACAAGGGAAAATATGAGTGCTGACCGAAAAAATTCAGGAAATGACAATACCTAGACCAGGACCACCATAGGTCTGGTGCACCGGATGTTATACAGAAGGACATCTAGTGAACTCATGTCTACAAATGAGGGGAATGGAACCTCCTCAGAATCTGATGGGACCCTCACCAAGACCCATGAGAGGAGTTGCGAAAGTGTTTGCGAACTTACCATTCCATAACCCCACCCCATATCATGCTTTTCTAGGGATCCAAGGAACACCAACAGTTGAGTATTTTGAGATCTTTCGAATCCACGGGCATGAGCCAAGATAGTGCCCCATTATGCAAAAATATTCAACAGTACCAAATAAAGTACACTGCGATTTTTGCACATCTACCAGACATACTACCAATCAATGTAGAGTGTTGGATGCACTTGCAAACAGGTTGGACCGAACAACATTCAGGGTGAATGAAAACCCTCAGGGACTGGGAAGAGGACGAGGAGGTAGAGCTAGAGGAGACTTCAGAGGAGGAAAGAACGGGGGAAGAGGGCCAAGAATATGTTATAACTTTGATGAGAAAGGCCACATGGCTAGAGACTGTCCTCATTTAAGGTGACCATGGTGCTCTCACTACAAAACCAATGGGAACACAACTGAAGAGTGCCCAAAACTAATTACAAAATGGGAATATCGGTTACGAAAATGAGGAACTAACCTCATCAGTTCATAAATCAAGAGAGTTATTAAAGGACAATTTCCCAACCTCAATATTGTTACTCGAGGAGGAGCACAGACAGGAGATGATGCTGACACTTTACCTCAGATCCAGAAAGCATCACCTAAAGAAGATAGGTATGACCCTCTAAAACATAAGTTTTTCTTTAAAGATTCCATAGAAGTATTTCAGAACATCCCTATCCCTGAGATGCAAGAGAAAACCCCATAGCCTATTGTTTACCCTAAGATTGTGCAAGTCCCTGCTTCACCCTCTGCACCCAGAAACCCTGCAGTCACGCCGAGATAACCTAAGAAACCTCAAAATGTAGTTAACCTTTGGTTTCAATTATTATCTAACATTCTCGGGAATGACCAATTAATAGATAAGTTGTGCAATGTGCTATACCTAGTTTTACGGAATGAAGAACCCATAGAAGCAGGAATAAGGACTAATCTTCCCGAGAAGAGTACTTAGAGAGTGCAGAGACAAAAAGTACGAACTGGAAAAGAATTCAGACTAGTAGCCCGGTTAGACGAATTTGAGATCAAGGATGTCATGTTGGATCTAGGATTCAATGTGAATATTCTTCCTAATAAGACTTGGGGAGCATTATGAAAACCTAGGTTGAAATTGTTATCGCATTTATTTGTAAGGGGGTTGTTTTGATAAGAAATGTACCCCCCGTTTGGAGAAAAAATAGCAAAGAGTGGGTTAAAACCCACGTATTCTAAGTTTTGTGTGCACAGGCGCGTCACACTAATCGACAGCTAGATATAGGTGGTTGAGATCTATGCGCCTAGATCTATGGATCAAGAACCATATCGGACCCCCCCCCCCCNGTTCTTCTTTTAATGAGGGGGGGTTCTGAGTTGGTGGTTTTAAATTGTGGGCCCCCCACTATCATGGTGCCTCATCGTGAACTCAGACCCCTCCTTCCTAAAACCTCTTACCACTACATAGTCCCTCCGAGTAGACCGCTTACCACCACCTCATACTGCTCCTGCCTCCTGCTGACATATGTCTCCCACTCCATCTCTCACCTCTGCCCATCACGTCACCCGCTCTCCCTCCTCATCTTGTTATGCTACATCTATCCTCCACTCACCTCTAGGCCATATCCCCTTATCACTCCCACCTATCACCTCCTATCAGGTGTTATACTTCTTACCTCATCCCAAGCATATGGTCCCATCCCATCTACTATTGCGGCCTCTCATCTGCCCCCACATCATCACCCTGTGCCACTTCACATCTGACCTGTCCTAGCATAGTTCACACATATTCCTCCTCCCACACTTTCCCTGTCACCTTCCATATATCTCATTTGTCCACATGGGTGCCTCTCGTCTCACCTCCATGACATTGGCATCATCGTCCCCGCTAGATCCTCGTCCACGTCCACCATCTGGGTCCCCTCATAGTAGTTCAATGAAGCAACAGACAACCAAATGGAGGCCATCACATCTTCTAAGTGCAGGTGTTGACTCCATTCACTCAGATATCGATGCAGAAACTAATGTAAATAAGGAAGGTGGGTGAGGCACTGTCTCCTTCCTAAAATAGAAGGCCAGAAAGGGAAAAATCGCAGAGGAAGACTGTTAGTTCAGTCTAACAAAGATCGCATCTGATAGAAGGAAGCATGGGTAGTCTAACCGACATCTACATGTGCAGCCTGACAGAGAAACTCATCAACGCAAAGCCTTAAACTCATGACATGATCGTGCCTTCAGGAGAAAATCCAGTTCTAAGTATATGTAGGCATTTTTTCCATTTTGTTAGTGTCGATGGTTGAGCTAAGCTCCCGATTTGTAAAGTAGAAAATCCTTCGGTTCTCTGGTTATTATATGTATTTGAGACTTCTTGTTTAATGAAAGTCAGTTTCCTTTCATCTTTGTGTGATTGTTGCGATAAAATGCTCGGGCATGGAGGATCCAGTCGAGGATAGTTGTGTTTTTGTGATGGTGATCACGATGACATTACAACCAGTTTTAACCAGTTTCTTCTGTTCTCTTTTTCCTCTGATGTTGAGAGCTCGAGCATGGATGATCCAGTCAGGTTGTTGTGACTATATTGTAATGTATGTTTGATTGCAGTACTGTCATAGTGGTTAATTTTCTTGATATTATGAATTCAAGAGGATCTTGTATTTGAAGCTTTTCCTCCTTAGGATACTAGAATACCAGATGTCCACAACACACCATTTCATTATCCTCAAATTATTCCCCCTACTCACCACCATACTGCAATTTACTGACTGAAGTTAGCTCAAGACATCACTTGCCTATGCGTGCCAACCCAATTTTCTGATTTAGAATGATATAATCTTGAGACAGTGTCCATTACACAACCCTTAATTTTATTCACTATGAAATATAAACTGATGGGTATTGGGCTTACCTCTGACGCAATCCAGAGGTGACTTCTGGTGCTAACATTTCTGGTGCCATTGCTGGGGATGAAATTGAATATTTTCCCTAGGATTGATTGACCAAACTTACTAGTTCTGAAGGTGCATCAGAACTTAGTACATTAAATATTGCAACTGTGCACCTGGTGACTCCACTGTGATGACTCCATTGAGGTGAATCCACCGACGAATCCACTGTTTCATTTGTGGCTTCTAGAAGTAGACACTTGAGGTCTAATCCACAGCTGTTGTTAGCAACACCTGAAGCTGACCCAAAGAAAATTTTTAGAAAGGGAAAGTCCCTCTGAGAAGGTAATTTTGTTATTGAACCAAGTATCTCTGATGATTTTCAATCTCCTCTTGTAAGAACTCCAATTTATTCTTCTCATTCTACTGTTATACCTTCTATTGGAGTTTCTCGAACTTTAAATTTTAGGTGTGTTCCTGTTTTGTTTCCTCCTCCTGGTTTTGGATTGGAGAGAGAAATCCTTGTCACTCCTATTTCCCCTAAAGTAGCACCTTGGTCCATACCTCAGACCTCGGAAGATTTTTCCACTCCAAGTTTCACCACCCCTCCTCCTATTTCTTTTGTTGTTTCTCCAGAGAGGTAAACCTTTGATCCCTCAAGCCCTGAAGCCTTTTCTCCAAATCTTATATTGTTTCCTTTTCATTTAGGAGGCTCAGTTCCAGTTTCCCCTATTCTAACACCTTTACCTCCTCATTCTCCTCCACCTGTTATCCCTATGGCAGGTGTTAATCCCCCTAGAAAAAGAATGTATGCCATAGTGGCTGCAAGATATGCCCCTCTAGTCTTACCTTAGCCTATGAGTGTTCTCCCTGTTGGAGATTACCTGAAATATATGCTAAAGTTCACTGGAGAAGAGGATATAACTGTTGAAGAGAACCTTGTTGCCTTCTACAGCTATGAAGATAATATAAATATTGAAAATGAAGATGTCTGGATCAGATTTTTTGTCCAGAGACTTGATGATGAGGCTATAAAGTGGTTCAGAGGTTTGAACCCTAGATCTATATTTGGAATTGAGGCTCTAGATGATGCCTTCTTGAGACAATGGGGGGATAAAAAGGACTTCATGTATTATATCACATAGTTTGGGTCCCTGATGAGGAAAAAGGGAGAATCTCTCTCTGACTTATCTAAAAGATTCAACAAAATGTACAACAAAATCCCTGCTGATATAAATCCCACAGAGAACTCTGCGAAAATCACTTATGCCAGTGACTTTGACCCTGATTTCTACCTCCTGTTGAGAGAAAGAAGAGCTACTTCCCTAGATCATATGCAAGATGCAGCCCTAGAGTTGGAGTCCAATGTATTGGCAGTTAAAAGACTTAGGAATAAAGAAGACAGAGGAAGAGGGAGATCTGAAGCCTCAACCTCTGGGTCTTCTGCATCACACCCTCAAGTAGATGAGTTAACCAAGATGGTGAAGTCCCTATCTGCAGAAATGGAAAAGATGAAATTTGAGGGGATGCAAGGTATTAAAAATGCCTAAAATGTTGAAATCAAAGGAAAATTCAAAAGACATATTAACAACACCCCTCAGATGATGCAAAGGGAACAAAGGAATAGAGATAGGGATGATTAGAAAATTCAAACCCCTCTCCAAAATAACCTTGTGGTTGATGAAGAAGGAGAGGAGGAAGAGATAGATCCTGAAATCCATTGTATTGGAGACACTTCCCCTTTTCCCCATTTAAATTAGTCTTCCTATGAGGAATCCCTCATGAACAGTCAAATAAATGAGTTGAGTAAGGGGGAGAAGGCTAACAATAGTCCCAATAAATACAACCTCCGGTCTAAAAAGAAAGAAGGGAAGTCTGACATCCTTGATCAACCTTCCTTAGCAGAGAATCATGCTAAAGATGCAGTGAACAACAACAGAGGAAAGAAATCTCAAAATCCCCTACCAATAGTCAAGGACCCCTTCCCCGAGGTGAGAGAAATTCTGAAGCCCCCTTCCTATTTTAGCTTTAAGCATGAAATTAAAAAAATCAGAATTCCTGTACCCCTACCAGAGCTGGTCAAGCATGAAGATTTTAAAAGAAGCGTCTCTAAAATGTTGATGCCTGAAGCCCCAAATAACTCCACAGACTAAGTAAATCTTCAAGATGAGAACATGGATGATTTTAGGGGCTAAGTTTCGCTCATGGGCTAATTTTCCATGGTTTTTCCAAAAACGAGATTCGCTATTTTAAAAATCATTCGCCCAAATTCTATAGGATAAAATTATTTTACCTTAGGAATCGCCAAAATTTTATAAAAACTATATAAAATCCTTAGAAATTTGAAAATTTTTACAAAACTATTGCCAAACATTTATAGTTGGCATATGAAGGATTAGTAAGATTCGCTAAGGTTTCTACATTTTAAAATAAATTTCCATCCTTAAAATAATCCTTGGATGAGAAGCTAGCAGTCATCCTAGGCCTTATGGTAGAAGATAGAGAAGATTTGATCCAGGTGGATATCGGTGGGCACCCAAATTTTCTAGCTGGCTCAAAACAACTTTCTTGCAATTTTGATAATTTACTATTTTTAGCAGTTTTTCGGGTCCTGAACTTCCGAAGCCATTTTGAGGCCCTAAACGACGTTTTTTGGGGTATCTCACAATCTCAAAATTTTGTGCAACTATTGTAGTCCTCTGATAGATATTTCCAATGGGATATCATATGCCTAAAACAAAGATCGTATGCAAAAGTTATGACCCCGAAAAGTTGATGTACTGACTTACCCAAATGGGGCCCACATGACTTTTGGCACTTCATCTCCTAGGGTTAGGTTTTTGGATGTTTAGGGTTTTTGAAACTCTTGTTTATTGTAAAAAGTCCTTGAGAGCCTCATTGTAATCATCTTCTTGTGAATGAGAGCAGCCGTCACATCTCTTCTCAGAGATAAGCCACCACTATTCCAGCAAGCTTGTTTTTCGCTGCATCTTGCAGTTTCAGCTTATTTCCTTATTGAATAGAAAACCAGTTTTACTGTATCTCTATTATTCTGTGTTAAGCATCTGGTAATTATCTGTAGTCATTTTGTTCTGCTCGTAAAATATAGATCAAGATTCATCCCCTCCCTTCTACATGTCCCTAAGTATACATGATAAGGTGTTTCATAACTGTCTAATAGACTCAGGGGAATCTCATAATCTCATGCCCAAAGATGTAATGGAAGAGATCGAATTAGAAGTCACAAAATCTTATCATGATTTGTACTCTTTTGATTCAAGGAGAGTGCAATGTCTTGGGGTCATCAAAGACCTGGTTGTGACCTTGTTTCAGTTGCCCATGAAAATTGTGGTCATGGATATCGTGGTGGTCGATGTTCCTCCCAAGTTTGTCATCCTTTTTCCAAGATATTGGATTAAAAGACTGGGAGGAACCTTGCATATGGATATCACATATGCTACCATTCCTGTGTTTGGGGGGGAACATAGGAGATTGTACAAAGAAGCTCAGTTGGCCTACATTGTCAGTGATGAAGAGGATCCCACCAATCATCCTATCTTTGCCCTTGACATTGATTTAGGATCCATCTTACTATAGCTCACCAATGCTTCTGAACCTCCTCTTCAGATCAGAAAGTTCATTACTCTCTGTGAGGATTCTCCTCCAATTACCTCAATGTGGAAAATGTTATTTGATGGAGCCTCTTCTAGAGAAGGTTTTGGTGTTGGAGTCATCCTTGTTTCCCCTTCTCAAGAAACTATATCTCTGTCCTACAAGTTAGAATTTGAAATTACCAATAATGTGGCAGAATATGAAGCCCTTGCTCTGGGTTTGAGGGTTGCAAAAGAATTGGGGATTGAAGAGATATCAGTGTTTGGAGATGCAGAATTGGTTGTGAATCAAATCATAAATCTATATCAAGCTAAGCATCCCAGGCTCAGAACCTATAGAAATGAAGTGTGGGACGTAATTGACAGTTCCTTCTTGGCCTTCAACATTTCATTCATTCCGAGAGAGGAAAATACATTAGTTGATTCTCTGGATGTTTCATCAAGAAAATTTAGAGTTCCTCTTCCACCTAAACTCAGGTATGATGTAGAAGTGAAATACATGCCCTCTATACCTGACAATGCCAAGCATTGGAAAGTGTTCGAGGATGATCTTGAGATCAAAATATTCCTAGATATTGTTGATAAGTTCTTAGCATTACATATTGATCAAGATCCTGACTCTAAAATCGATCCTCATGCATATATTTTTCTGAACAAAATTGCTAATAATCATAATGTTCAATTGCCTAACAATCATATTCCCAAGGGGCTAGTTTGTTTGGAAATATTATTCGATAGGAATGATGTGGCAGTAAAGGGTAAAGTTTCAAAGAAGGATGCTGAGGTAGATGAGTGCAACATTGGCACTGAGAAGGAGGCAAAGTTTGTCAAATTGTCAAGTATCTTGACAAGAAAGCAGAGGGCCGAGTATGCTGAGTTATTAAAGTAATTTGCTGATGTCTTTTCTTGGACCTATGAATACCTCAGAACATATGACACAACTTTCATTGAGCATAAGATCCCATTGAAAGAGGAGGCAAAACCATTTAGGAAGAAATTAAGATAGATAAACCTTGTGTTGTTTCCTATCATGGAAAGAGAGGTAAAGAAGCTATTGGATGCCCAAATCATCGTACCATTGAGATATTCAGAGTGGGTGGCCAACCTGGTCCCGATAAGGAAGAAGAGTGGGGAAATCATACTTTTTGTCGATTTCAAAAACCTAAACAAGAGCTCAAATAAATACAACTACCCCTTGTCGAAAATGGAAAACATATTACAAAGGATAACTGGTGCATCAAGAATATCCATGATTGATGGATTTTTGGGCTACAATCAGATCTTGGTCCTGCTTGAAGACATAGAAAAAATGACCTTCACTACTCCTTGGGGTACGTTCATGTATGCCAAAATGACCTTTGGATTGATGAACGCATGGGTGACCTTTCAGTGAGCCATGGACATCACCTTCATTGGGGAGAAGGATAAATTTGTGGTCATATATTTGGATGACATAATGGTCTTTTCCAGATCTGATAAAGAACATTGTTATCATCTGAGGAAAGTTTTCTTGAAATGCAGAAGGTTTGGTCTCTCCTTAAAACCCAAGAAATCTTTGGTTTCCATGAAGGAGGGAAAGCTACTGGGCCACATAGTATTAGTCGAAGGAGTCAATATTGATCCCAACCAAGTTGAAGCAATTCAAACCCTGTCACTCCCAATATCTAAGAAACAAGTCCAATCTTTCTTGGGAAAAATTAATTTTCTGAGGAGGTTTGTTTCCAATTTTGTTGGGATGGAAAAGATTATAAAAACCATGTTGAGGAAGGGAAATGAAGTTAAATGTACTATTGAGTCTCAAAATTCCTCTGATCTGATAAAGAAGGCCTTGACTGAGGCACCCGTGCATATAAGTCCCGATTACTCCAAGGGTTTTCCGATTTTTTCTTTTTCTTATTTTGATACAGTGGCAGTTGTTTTGTTGCAGAAGAATGTTGAGGGATTGGAACAACCTATATTCTTTTTCAACTGGGCATTGAGGGATGCAGAGATCAAATATGACATCATGGAGAAACATGCCTATGCATTGGTGAAGGCTCTCAAAGCCTTCAGAGTTTATGTTTTGCATTTGAAGATCATTGCATATGTCCCTTCAGCTGCTGTAAAGGACATCCTCATTTATCCTAACATAGATGGGAGAAGGTGCAAGTGGATTGCTAAAATCCTTGAGTTTGATCTGGAAATAAAATCCACCAAGATAGTTAAAGGAAAAGGTTTAGCCAAACTGCTGGCTGAATCTAATTGTACAGCTTTGAGGGTAAACTTCATCAACACCTGCTCAAAGGGTCAACAAGATGAGTTCGTCGATAAAAATCCTTAGGGCACCCCTCCATTGGCAGAATTTGTTAATGTTTATGCTATCATTATAGTTCTTTGCATTTCATAAAGACAAGAGCATAATAACCACAAGATCACTGAGAAATACACATCCACAATAGACACAACATTTATC
>JASDQU010735949.1:75179-85391 GCA_032191745.1 Picea mariana | reverse complement strand
TGTGTTTAAAAAAATGAACTAAGAGGAGTCCCTAGGGGGCTATTGTCCTCTCCTAAAGATTTTGTCTTTTTTAAGGGAGATGAAATTTTCCTTCAAGCTCTTTCTAATTCTCAATATCACTTTGGGGCGCGAGAGAAGAGAATACTCAACGATTGAATCCAATTTCTGGTCCCAATGCAAGCTTTATATGTGATGTATAATGATTCCAACTTAAACTTTAATCAAAGCAAGCCATCCATGTGGCAACAAGAAAGAAAAAGAGGGAAAATAATGATTTTTAACCCCCTAAGTGCCTACGTTTTGACTATTCCCTTTATATGGAGAGGGAATGTAAGTGTGGTGCAGATTACAATATGCATGGAATAAAATTTAAGAAGGCTATGGACCTTCCACAGATCAAAAATAGCTTACAATGTGTGTTTTTCTGCACAGGTGCGCAGGCCTCATAATAGATAGAGGCGCTCTGAGCACCAATGCACGAACTAAGAGCGATTTATGGGCATAGGTATGTAGAAGGCGCCAGGCGATATAGTGGTTTTGGCACACATGCGCTGAAGACGCGCCTGTGGGTTAAAACATGTGCACACTGTCTGTTACATAGTCGTGAAGAAAATTTCAGATGAAATTATCTCTACTCAGCTTTTAACTTGGCCTTTTGCAGGTCGGCTTGGGCCAGTTATGATCCCTGCAAGTTAAAGAAACAAAAATAAGAATTAAAATAACCTAAATGGGGTAGGAAATTGATAGCTTTCCCCAGTGGAGTCGCCAATCTGTTACACCTCTTTTGTCACCTAAATGAGCAAAATAATGGTGCTTACAAACCCAGTTGGGTTAGCTAGGCAAGACAATAGTAAACAAAAGGGTTAGAAGGATAAAGCATAAAATATAAGCAAAGAATTAAACTAATAATGATAAAAAAAATTAAACTATAGTGCATAAGAACATAAGAACAAGGAACAAACAAGACTCATGCCACCAATGGAAAAGATTTTATTAGTGGAAAGAAAACACCGAAGAGAAAGGGATACTTTGGGTTCCCTCTTCCTCCAAGAGAGGGCTCTAGTACCCCCAAATATTGAGCTCTTCTTACAAATGAGAAACTAGAATGAAATGGTGAAGAGAATCCAAAGCACATTCATTCTAGAGGTGATATGAATGGCTAAGTGCAATGGTGCTAGCATACTCTTGATGAGGAAAGAGGATCCTCCAAGAGAATATTAGTAGCATAACAATACCAATGAATTACTTGAAAATGTAGTGCACCCATGGATTCCTTTTATAGCATAACTTTGAGGAATTATTCAACCATCTTTTAGTGTGAACAAGGGGCCATTTAGGGCACCCTTAGGTCTTTGACCAGCCACCCAGCCATATTCAACTGAGATTTGGATGTCGAATCGACTTGGTAGTTGAACCAGAAGTGGGTGGGAGGCTGCCCAATATCATAAATGCATCGTTTTGAGGGATGCACGGTTTTTTGCGTCCACAGTTGTGCATCGTACGCATGTGCTCTTTTTCCTATGTTTCTGAATGACACATGTGTGCACGTTCCCTATGTAGTCTTAGTACATGCTGATTTTATTGTTGATTGTATAGTTTTGGGACTTTTGGAAATGCATTTTTCGTCCATGGGTGAACTAATATCTATTTGGAGATGCTGGATTCCTATAACCATTTACGAACGAAATTTCATTGATAATAGTTGGTATCATCAGAAATTTTTTCCATGAAGATCTTGTGCACAGGTTCTTCCCTTCTGGGATCGTTCAAGTCTGTAAAAGTCTCACACACTGATTCTAGTGAACCAGTGGTATAAAAAACAACACATATAAAGAGGCAGCTCCACATTTCTAAGTAAAGACCAAAATTCCCTCATGACTGGTGGAGTGGGAGGTCTACCACCTTAGGTCAGAGACCCAAAGAAATGATTGACTAACTCACTATGGAAAACTTGGGAGCATAGAGCACACCACCAACAAGAAAATACTAAAATGATACAAAGAAAATAAACCACCCTTGTGAATGCTTCTGACCCAGGGAGATAAAGTCATGATTATATAAACCATTCAAAAAGGAAAAAAAATGGATAGGAGAAACAGTTACCTAGAACTTCAACCGATGGTCCCTTCGGGTGTCGCCCAGAGAGTATAAAGTCCGCCTCAGGAACTATGATACACCCCTCGCAATCACCTGTGTGTCAACCTATATAATGGAAACTAGGCCATGAACTTGTAATCAACAACCAGGGGGTATAGTCGAAAACATGGCGAGTGTATGGGTAGGGTAACTAACCTTGAAGATCCTCCTAAGGCATTAAATGTAACATAGACAGAATCACTCTTAGAGTACCTTGGACAGATCCAAGTGTCTCAAAGGTCTGAGACAAGTAGGGCCAATAACTCTACAGGATTCACCCCCAATACACACTCTCCCAAATGCTTTGTCAGGATCAAGAGTGGATATATCCATCACTGTCCTTAATGTGGCCTCGTGTTTGACTCCTGTGTGAGAGGAACTTCCCAGATTGGGTAATTACAAGGTGGATTTTTCACACCCTAGCACAAACACCTAAGTTAAGTTTGGGTTGGCCTTGGAGAGTTTACCACTCCATACCTAATCTAAGGCCCTATCCTAAGCTACCGGTGAACCCTATAAAAAGTGGTACTAACAAATTTTAGATTAACGCATTTGTTTTAAGGGATTTTCTTACTCAAGGAACATAAGTGAAACTTATGTTGTTTGAGACTCTTGCAAAAAATGAAACTTAAAAGAACATTGAAAAATAAAACTTTACAGTAATCCTTCAAATGAAAAGAGTTTCATGGAAGAAAAAGTATGAACAATCCTTCAAACAAAAAGATGCAATTTTTTCTCCTTTCCATGCAAAATGCACAATGCAACTTTTGAGTGAAACAAAAGAGAAAATGAAAGGATTTTCTTTCTTATTTTTCTTTTGAAATGATTTCAAGATGAGAAGAAACACAACCCTATGCTAATTCCTTTTTATTTTTCAAAAAACAATGCAAAGAAATAAAAAGAAAGAAAGAGACCAAAAATTACGTTTTCTTTATTATATATTTTCTTCCAATCAAGAAAAACTAACAAAAGATGCTAAAAAAAACTACATAATGAAACTCATTTTTCTTAAAAATTCAGGCCAAAAATAAGGAAAAAAATCTAGGAAACACAGAGATACAAGAGGATTTTTATTTATTTATTTCATAAACAATATGAGCCTACAAACTGTCTAAACCCCAAACAACAAAAGTTTTTGGAACTCAGGAAGACCTGGGAACCACAAGTTTCCTATATAAAAAGGAAAATCTTTTGAAAAAATTCTCCAAAACAACAGAGAATCATGTTGTGCATGGTCAGCCTGCGTATGTACGCGGGCTGTATATAGTGAAAACCGTGTATGTACATGTGTTGTATAGAGAACAATATGCGTACACCTATTAAATTTTCAAAAATAAGAAAAATTTTGGACATACAACTTGGGCAAGGGAAGTTGGTAGGCACCTTGAAGGTGACCAGAGACCCAACATGACTCTGAACACTCAAAAAACTCAGAAAGAAACTGAAAATTAAATCTGACCAAGATCTCCCACTAATACCCTAGAGAGACTCCCCAATGGAGTCACCAATTCTACTAGCGGGGAAAATCCCCCTATACTGGGTCTAGGTACAGGTAGAGCACTGAATTCCCTTAAAATACTATTCTATCCCTAAGCTACCCCAAAAATATCTAAACTAAATGACAAGAAAGAGGAAATAAGGTCAATAGGTGAACCTTTGGTCCTAACGGCTGGTGTAGACATCTTTCTCCTTTGCAACTTCCTATATTGAGGGTCTCCTCCCAATGCTGACCTGCAAAAAGATTAGGAAAACAATGGTACAACACATACGATCTCTACTTATCACTTTCAATGTTCAGATATAGACATAAATTCATAAATCAATAAAATCATATAGACATAGTATTTTGGGACAAGAATAAACTCTTTTATTTGATATTAAGATCATAAAGATTACAACCTTATTCATAAATCGCTCCGCAAACTAGGTTCGGGCTCCTCTATCGTGGCTCCAAGTGCACCAATCCCATGCAATCTTCTCATAACAAACTTATCACTTGGGAAAGGAGAAAGGGATGGAGGGGAATGTTGAGGCCAAAACTCAGAATAGGGTGCAAAACTTGGGCTAAGAAGGGGAAGGGATTTTGGTAGAGTTTTCTTATTATCTTTCTTAATGTCTTTTAAATGAGACCCCAAGACCTCTTTTTATATGAGAAAAATATGGTTATTCAGTTTGGGGATGGGCTACAATGGGTAAAATGGTTGGGAAACCCTCTATAACCCATAAAATCTGTCGAATTCCTTGAAATTTTATAATTTTTTGCAACTTTTGGAGGTAAACGTGGGATAACTAGTATGTACGCAGGCTAACTAATATGCATCATGCATGTGTATGCATACTATCAGTTCAGTAGGGCGCATACATTCTCCAAAAAATAGTTTTTTAAGAAGAAGCCTTAGCAGTATTTTGGAAAAATGTGTAAGTGGAAAGGTCAATGTCATGTATGCATAGGTAAGGCATTTTTGGAATATAACAGTCTTCCCAATTGAGCACTTGTCATTTTTTGACAATGGTATGTTCCAGTGGTAGCCAATTTGTTTGAAAGTGTGTGCTTTTCTCCTCGCCATACAGTTGGATTAGCATAATGGTCAACATTTTATATGGTTCTTTGAGTCTTTGGGTGGGGAGAACCTTTTGTCCCTATTTAAGTTTCTCATCCTCATCTACCCAACAATGTTTCATCAACTTAGATGGCCCTTTGTTTCCCTAGGATAAACATTTTAAGAACGACTCATTGAGAGCACATGTAGGAGTGGGAAAGTGGTACCTCAAGCAGATGTCTCTAGGCCTTAGGGATGCTATTTTCTTCCCCTACTTTTTTATGATAGTCTCAATACTTGGGTTGAACTATTTGAAACATCATTTTGCTTCCCCACTATAGGGAAAAAGGGTAGATCGGGAAAAAATCAAGTGAATGTCGCATTTTTGGATGTTCTATTATGCTTCCAGGTTTTCGTTTTCTAGAGTAAAATATCTAGTGTTGAAGATCCTGTAGATTGCATTGTACTCTGGGTTATGGTCTTCACTGATGTGATGGGTAGGGTCAGTTACCAGGACCTCTATTTGGTGAGAAAACATTTCTGACGCAAAGAATGACTGGAAATAGATAAAGCCTTTAGGTCTTCCGGTATTTTGGCTAGTCGTAGTAGGATGTTACCTAAACCCTCTATTACCAAATATAAAAGATGAATCAAGCCAGAGAAAACAATGTGATAATTGTAAAGAGATCAACCATCTAAAATGAACGTATTACCTACAAACTATCCTAAAAATAAGGTTTCAGAGTATCACTGGGATAATCAAATTAGGTAGAGTGTTTTACCAACTTATGGAGGAAGATAGGGCATGAAAGGACAGTTTAGTGCCAATTAATATGTATTAAATCATTCCTAAATGTGTAATAACTCACCTATGTATGAAGGTATTTTCAAGATCAGACCAAAATCTCTGTCATTAATGTGATTTAAGGGGGAAGACCGCCTAAATCTGTGTATCGGAGTCGAAGAGTGGCCTAGATTTGAAATGATAGCTATCAGAATGATGGTGTCGTAGTGGAAAATTTATGGATCGATACGTGATCTGATGGAAAGGTATTGAAGGTGTATTTCCTCTCACTTGGATTCATGTGTTGACATTATGGGAAATAAATTTTTGGAAAAGGTGGGTCCCGTCAGAGTCGACATGTTGGAACACAATGGAATACAATTTAAGAAATACCCCAATGATAAGGCATTGAAGGAATATTCCCTTTTCCTAGGTTTTCATGTCAATAGTGGACAGTTAAAAGGCTTCAAGTGACAATGTCAAACTTTACATTTCAGAGTCCAATAGATTGAGGGTGTGTTTGAACTCCAAAGGGGGTGGTATCAAAAGAGTATTCCTTTGATACCCTGGGAAGTGAGCGATCTTGGAAACAAAGAAAAATTAAGTCACTCAAAGATCCGAAAAGAGGTGAAGGACAATCCTAATGCACCATGTCATGATATTATGGCCACACGGGCTGCATTGAATTAGTGGTTTTTAGTACACATTGATTCTGTCTCCTACCACCTATTGATTTCCATGTGGGACATGAAGGGAACTTTGAATGCTTGAGCTATCAGAGTATAAGATTCAGAGTTTCAAGCTGTGAGTGAGAGGAAAGACTTCGAAAAAGATGATTCCAATAGAACCCTTTCCGATGTGGCCATTGGAATGGTTTATTTAGAAATGTAATTAGTATAAGAATTGTTTTGATACCGACCAAACTTAGGCTAAAATGCTTAAAATTGAAGTTCCCTGAGGAGGGTAACAAAACAAGGTTTGAGTTCTTACAACAAGTGTATGAACCAGTGAATTCTTGGACAAGAGGGTTGATTGTTGTAGCAGAGGGGAACACTGCTTGACTGTGACTAACAAATTTCCAAAAGAGAATAGGCTTGTAGACTGTATAAGCAGTAGAATAACATATTTGTGCCAATACCTTTTCAATGAAGTAGAAATGTAGTGCCTTGTAAAAAAAAATTAGAACAAGAGGAACCCATTTTCGCCAAAAATGGGTTGTTGTGGAGGTGAGCCATAACAAATGGAGACTTACTAGGATGAGCCAGTTATCTCTAATCTAAAAATAAAACGACTTCAAACAAATCAATGTACAATTTTATCTTTAAACAATATTTTAACAGTGCACAGATTTTGGACCCCACATCATCTAGCCTAAGAGAAAGGAAGAAAAGTGACTAGTTACAAGTGATCTTCAATATAATTCTTTTGACAATTAATGAGATCTTATTAAAAAATATCCACAAGGATTACATGGGAATGGACACCACAAAGGAGTGCTTCTTGATTTTTTATAGACTAAAGTGTTTTCCTCATATCTCTTTCCCGATAGTGCTTCACTTCCAGCAAATGTCCATAACCCCGACAAAGTTTCCTTGGTATCACACAAGCATGGCCCTGCTGCCACCAAGTGTCCATATACCTAATGGGTTTACTTTTATTCCCCACACTGTTAATAGTGATTTCAACTTCCTGATGATTTAACTCTTCTGTAGTCACCTTTTAGATATGTAATTTATGTATTGTTTTTTTAATATGGGTGAATAGGAAGGAGGGTGATACGAGATTTACTTTGATATGCTAGTATTAATTGGTTATTTATCCTCTTGGGTCCATTAACATGGATCACATATGCATTTCGATTTATAGATATTCAGAGGGGAATCACTGGAATTATGTAGAAGACACATAAATTAGGGACCTTTATTTAACTTGAGTGAAATATAATCTTGCCATGAGAGTGGTCACGTGATTGATACTAATTTTTGTGAACTACCTAAATATGTTGAGTTTACAGGTTCAAAGCTTTCTCTTGACATAGGTGAACCAGTTCCTCTTTTCGGTAGGACCATCATTCATCCAGACAAGCATTTATCACAAGTTAATTTGATTACTCCAATATGAAAAGGAATTTATAAGGAAATGTGTTCACTTGTTCAGATAGTCTCAAGTTTAGGTTGTGAAAGAGGAAGATTGGTATGGAATGGTGAAAAATTGGTTATTCTGGACTAAAAAAGAAAAAAAGGATAGTTCAAACAAAGGAAAAGAAAGAATGAAAGAAATAAGAAGGTTGACTGAAATAAAGACTATGGAAAAAGGAAAGGGAAACCCATAAAATCTACTATGTACAAAGCTATATCACCATAGGTAATCATGAGAAGTATATTTTGAGAATTTGGCCATTGACAAGGAGCTCCTCCTCATATCCCTCAATTTTATTAAGTCTAAAAGTTATAGGCCCTATTTTTTAGTGAATCAGATAAGGTCCTAACCAAAACTTTTGAAATTTGTTGTGTTTTCCCTTCAGCTCATTAGCTTTTTCCGATTTGAGAATGATGTCTCCTTCCTGAAAATATTTGTTTCCCATAGTTGACTTGTCAAACCATTTTTTGATTATTTCTTGATGGTGTATTAAGTTCATCTTGTATTTTCCCCTTTGTTCTTCTGGCTTTAACAATATATCCAATCTCTCTTGCATTATTGGGCAATCCTAGTCTCAGAAAGATTGAGCAAGTTGCAAGGAGGGTAGGAAAGTATGGGTAGGAAAAATGGCTTCTTTCCCATAGACTAGAAATAAGGGATAATTACCAATAGACAACTTGAGAGTTACTGTGTTATCCCAAAGGGCGTTCTGTAGGGCTATATGCCAATTCCTTTGATAATAATTGGCAGTCTTCTTGAAAATTTTAATGAGTTTTTCATTAGTTGACTCAACCAACCCATTCCCCTAGGGATAACAATTTGTTGCATACTTCACTTTAATTTTTTGTTCAAGAGCATATCCAGTTAATTTTAGAGAAGAAAAATATTTGGCATTATCAAAAACTAATGATTCAGGGACTCCAAATCTAGTGATAATATGATATTCAAGGAATGGCATTAGCTAGTTTTTGTTGATGGTATTCAAGGGAATTGCTTCACTCAATCTAATGAAATAGTCAGTAGTTGTTAAGATGAATGTGTGTAGCTAAGAAGAGTTGGTACTGATTTCCCCAATCACGTCCAGACCCAATTATTGAAATGAACATTAAATAATTACAGGTTGCATGGGGAATGCAACTTTATTTTCTCTCCTAGTTGACTTTTGGAATTACTGGAATTTCATTGTGTTGGGCCTTTCATTTTTGGATAAGTAATTGTGAAAGTTTTGGCCTAGTACGAGTTGCGCAAGATTTAGAAGAAGCTGGACAAAAGATAAAGAAAAGGAAACAAAAATTAGTTGTGAAAAGGATAGCGCAACGCCAACAAAGAAAAAACAGTTGCATCAGAACAAGAAAGTGTGCAAACCAAGACATAAGACACAACTTAGCTTATATATAGGGATGAATATGATTGTAAAATAGTTAGGTTGAATTGTGATTATGTTCAATTCGATATTTCCCTTACTGTTAGGTTGATGTCATAGTTATTGTATGTGGCCGAGAGGTCAGAGTTTTAAGTATGTAATGTAACATGTACACCATTTTGGGAATTAGATCTTTGTGACATGATTCCAGAGATAGGAGTCTATAACAGAGCACTATTGTGTGTCTCTGAGTTTGTAAATAAAGAAAGATCTGAAGACAATATGAAGAAGGATCTAAATTTTTAAAATATGTTGTGTCTTTATGTGTTATACTTATGTATTGCAGTACTTCTTTATGTTTCATGAGTTCCATATGATGTCTCTTTGTTTGAATGCTTTTCCGCAACATAAGTAGGTTTAGTCCTTGTGCATATGAGTTCAGATTTGTTTGGTAGTTAGATTACCTGCACAAGATCAGGATGAATCTTGAAGGTTCTGTGAATCCTCCTAAGTATTTTCCTTTCCCTTCCCTATCCATTTTTCTCAGTAGTTCTTCGAGTGAGACTTATTCTCTTCGGAGGAGATGAAAATGCCAGCCCTCTATACTACTTGATACATTTTGTTGGTAACCTGAGAAGGACCCTAGTCTAATCAAACTTGTGCCAACAAAATGGTTTCGTTTCCAGGACCTGCATCAAAAGGGAACCTATAGGGAGGATGATTCCACGGATTCACAGATCTAATATTGACCAATGGTTGGAAAGAAACTGTGATGCCTTCATATGGAAAGAAGCGGAGCTGAGGGGAAAATCTGTAGAAGATAATTGTGAGGTAGTCTTTTACTTAGAAAGATCGAGTGACCAATATGAGATATTCTGGGTTAAGTTCCTCGAATAACTTTTCCAGTGGATAAATAGGCTCCAAGAAGCTCCAGAGTCCAAGAATGAGTCAAGAGGACCTGTACTTGGGACACAAAATATAACAACACTTCATCGGTTGGATCTTCCAGTCACATGAACAATTGATTTTTAGGTCAATACCACATTAGAAGGATACATTATTGATTTTGAAGATGAGAACCACCAATATTTTTGACGAGCAGAGGATAATTTTAAGAAAGACTCAAGGGGAAGACTGTTGAGAGAAATCCCCTTGTGGATTAAAGTTTTCTTGATGGAAGAGGGGATTTTGACTATGTCCCTAACTAAGATGGCAACAAAAACACCCTATCTTTGGGTAGGGTGGGGCTG
>JASDQU010735949.1:49134-63130 GCA_032191745.1 Picea mariana | reverse complement strand
ACATCCAAGAGGAGGCCACCACGTCGTCCAAGTGTAGGCGTTGACTCTGTTCACTTAGATCCCGATGCAACAAATAATGTAAATAAGGAAGGTGGGTGAGACATCGTCTCCTTCCTTAAATAGAAGGCCAGAAAGGGACAAATCACAGAGGAAGACTGTCAGTTCAGTCTGACAGAGATCATGTCTGACAGAAGACTGCATGGGCAGTCTAACCGATGTCTGCATGTGCAACCTGACAGAGAAACTCATCAATGCAAAGCCTTAAACTCATGACATGATCGTGCCTTCAAGAGAAGAGCCAATTCTAAGTATATGTAGGCATTTTTTCCATTTTGTTAGTGTCGATGGTTGAGCTAAGCTCCCTATTTGTAAAGTTTTAGAAAAGACTCTAGTTCTTTGGTTAGGATATGTATTTGAGACTTCTTGTTTAATGAAAGTTAGTTTCTTTTCATATTTATGTAATTGTTGTGTTAAAACAATTAGGCATGGAGGATCCAGTCGAGGGTAGTTGTGTTTTTGTGATGGAGGTTTGATCACGATGACGTTACAACCAGTTTCTTGTGTTCTCTTTTTCCTCTGATGTTGAGAGCTTGGGCATGGATGATCCAGTCGGGTTGTTGTGACTTTATTGTAATGTATGTTTGATTGCAGTACTGTCATAGTGGTTTCAGTTTCTTGAAATTCTGAATTTAAGAGGATCTTGTATTTGATTATTTTCCTCCTTAGGCTACTAGAAGACTGGATGCCCACAATAGACCATTTCATTCTCCTCAAATTATTCCCCCTACTCACCACCATAATAAAATTTATTAATTGAATTTAGATCAATACCTCACTTGCCTATGCGTACCAATCTAGTTTTCTGAGTTAAGATGATATAATCCTGAGACAACATCCATTAGACCACCCTTAATTTTATTCATTGTGACATACAAATTGGTGGGTATTGGGCTTACCTCTGCCGCAATCTAGAGGTGACTTCTGGTGCTAACATAAATATTCCCCAATTCATCTAAGAATGGCCAACCAATATTGTATTTTCCCAATAGGAAGACTGGAGAGTGCGAAAATAGATGTTGCAGGAGTAAAAATCGTAGCTGACTTTGAAGTGATTGAAATCATGGGGGATAAGGACACTTACCCTGCACTACTTGGAATTGATTGGGCCTATGACAACTATGAAGTAATTTACTTAAAGAAATACACCATGACCTTTGAGGTTGATGGAATCAAGGTAGTTCAACCCTTGGATCCATATGTATGGCCCAGATATACAGAGCCAATAGACAATAATATGGAGGGGGAAGACTTGGATCAGTTTTACACTGTAACAAAAAGAACAAGAGACGATGATATAAATCCTACTGCTGATGGATCGGTAAGTTTGAGGAGTATATAGTCAATAGAAAAAGATTTAGAATTGGCTTTAGACAGTTGGCAACAAGGCTCTTACGAAATATTCTCAAGGAGACATGCAACTGTCAGAGAAACTAGATGGGTTGGGACTGAGGTTAGAGAACACCTAGTATATGATGGCACCTCAGGATTCGATAGTTTTCTGTTGATCATGGAAGAAAAGGTAGTAGAGTATCAAAGGAACTCAGTACTAGATGTATCCCTCCAGAACACCCTTGCCATATCGAGGGCCAATCATAAAGACTTACTCAGAAATTGGGATGATGTGAAGCAAGCTATCAAGTATAGGTTTCAAAATAAGGAGCAGCTGGAATCAGATATCTAGACAGATTTCCTAGTTACACAACTGTTCAGTAGAGAATCTAATCCTAGAGCACATATTGAAAAATGCGCGACACAATGGAAAGTTGCAGAAATACCCTCTCGCTTCTGGGTTCAGGTATTTCCCCACTCCCTAGGTCCAATACCGAAAGCTTGGTTCATACATGAGGAAATTAGAAGAAAAACCAGTGACTAGAAAATGTTGGAAGCTCATTTTTGCAAGGACTTCTCATTTAAAAGTAAGTACCCTGAGCTTGAATTAGTCCTACGAAAGATTAAAGAATTTCTTTTTATAGATAATAGTAATAAGAAATCAAACCTAGTGGTATGTCCAAAACATAGCTGAGAACTTCAGACTAATATTCACCGACCCTCAACCAATAAGAATATACCATGCTATAATATTAGCAAGGATTCATAAATCCTATATGACTTAGAGGAATTGAGAAACCTATCCATTAAAGAGACAGAAGGGAACAGAGAAATCCAAAACACCATACCCACTCAGACTAATAGTTCCTACAATCACCCATTAAAGTTGTGCAAAGTCAGTATAGGGACCATATAGAAACCTAAGATAACTATGGTGGGAGATTACTGGGATGAAAAAACTAGTCAAGAAATACAAATCTTGTTGCAGGAATATGATGATTTGTTCCCAAAGACCTTTTCAGAGTTAAAGGGAATCAAAGTAGTTATGGGAGAAATGAAAATTGAATTAAAACCAAGATCAAATCCTATGAGGCATAGACCATACCTCCTTAACCCTAGAGTAAAAGAGAAGGTTAAGAAGGAGATAGACAAGATGTTGGAAGTCATACTTATTTTTGCAGTGGAAGAAGTAGAATGGCTCAGCCCAATAGTCATTCAAAGCAAGAAAGGCATAGAGGATATCAAGATCTGTGTAGACTATAGAATTCTTAACTTTCCCAACACCTTTTATTGATGAGGTTCTAGAACAGGTTGTGGGGAAGGAAGTGTACTCATTCACAGATGGATTTTTAGGGTACCACTAAGTAAGGATTGTCGAAGAGGACAAAAATAAGACCACAATCATAACAAAATGGGGATCTTTTGCATACAATGTGATGCCATTTGGATTAAAGAACACCTCTGTAGTTTTCTCCAGGATTGTAATAACAACTTTCAGAGATTCCATTCACAAGTTTATAGAATTTTATATGGATGATTGGACGATATACAGTCTACTCAAGGAACATATAGTGTTGTTACGTTTGATGTTTGATAGATTCATAGAATTGCAAATATCATTGAATATTAGAAAGTGTATCTTTTGTGTACCACATGGGAATTTGTTGGGCCACATAGTATGTCGAGAGGGATTATTGGTAGACCCATCCAAAGTTTCAATTATTGTGAACATGCCACCACCTATGAGTTGTAAGAAGTTGTGCTCCACACTGAGACACACAGGGTATTATCTCAGGTTCATCAAAAGATATGCAAACATTACTGCGCCTCTAGAAAACCTATTGAAAAAGGATGAAATGTTCCAATGGAACTGAGAATGTGATAAATAATTAAAGACCCTAAAGGGTAATCTCAGCACAACACTAATTATGATATTACCAAACTCGGAAAATGAATTTCATGTCCATGTAGACGCTTCAGTTATTGCCTTAGGAGCTATCTTAGCACAACCCAGAGATGGAGCCATGGATCATCCTATCTATTTTGTGAGCGGGAAGTTATCAAAAGATAATCACAACTACACAACGACCAAAAGGGAGGGTTAAGCCATGATTTATGCTTTGTATAAATTTAGACATTATTTGCTAGGTTCTCATTTTAATTTCTTTAATGATCATTCTACATTGAAATATCTAGTTAACAAACCTGTGTTGGAAGGGAGAATTTGTAGATGGTTTCTACTATTTTAGGAATTCTCTTTTGAAGTAATTATTAATACTGGAAGATGCAACGTAGGACCCGATCACATGTCTAGATTAGAGTCAGGGGAAAGTGGTGGAGCAGTTGACGATCAGATCCCAGATGTAAATTTGTTCTGGGTTGAGGCCATACCAGAGTACATGGAGGACATAGCAGTATTCTTAAGTACAGGGGCCTACCCAGAAACATATTCCGCAACCCAGAAATGCCATATGGTTGTTAGAGTAGAGGATTACCAATTGATCGCAGGATAATTGTATAAATTGGGACTAAATAGTATCCTAATAAGATGTGTCTTTGATCGTGAAAGGAAGGATATACTATGGAAATGTCATAGTGGAATTGTGGGAGGTCATGTAAAAGGAAAGGCCACTGCACAGAAAGTTTTCCAAGATGGAATTTGGTGGGAAACGCTCTTCAAGGATGAAAAGCTATATGCTAGATCATGTGATGTTTGTCAAAGAGTGGGTAAGATGTCACTATGATATGAATTACCACTTCAACTAGTTTTAGCACTATAGGAATTTGAGAAGTGGGCAATTGACTTCATTGGGCCGATCAACACCACAACTAATCATTCAAAGGAAAGGTACATTATTACCGCAATTGACTACCTTACACATTGGGATGAGGCAGTAGTTGTTCAGGAATGTTCAACCGATATTTCTGCTAGGTTCATCTTTGAGAATATTATCACTCGATTTGGATGTCATAGGAGCCTAACCAGTTATCAGGGAGCTCATTTCATTAGTAGCACTATAGCAAAGCTTACAGCAGAGTTCCTGATCCAACATCACAAAAGCATCCCCTACCACCCGCAAGCCAATGGAACAGTAGAAGCATTCAACAAGATTCTAGAGAGAGGGTTAACAAAGGTCTTTTGCACAAATCAGGAAGATTGGGATGATAGGGTTCCAGTAGTACTATGGGCTTATAGGAAAACCACAAAGAAAATCCACAGGTACATGCCATTCCAGCTAGTTTATGGGAAGGAGGCTGTAGTTCCCACAAAATTTATCACTATGATTTTGCACATCGCACATATCACATATATGACGGAGTAAGAATCAGTTGCGCAGAGACTTATGTAGTTAAAATAACTCAACGAGACCAGGTTTTTAGCAGACTTCCATCAGTTAGTTGAAAAAGCAAAGAAAAAAGCTTGGCATGATAGGCACATTAAAACTAAAGTATTTGCATAAGGAGACAAGGTTCTACTTTATGACATTTGGTACTAGAAGCATCCTGGGAAGTTGCACATGCAATTGTTGGGACCATTTATAGTTGCATAGATCCGACCCTCAGGAGCAGTCAGAATTGCGGAATGGATGGTATGTTGTGGCCAGGATGGGTGAATGGCGCCTGCCTAAAACTCTATATCTCTCATAACTGAGCTAAAAGGATTGTTTCTCTAGTCTGAAGGAGCATGTATAATAGTTAGATTTGATTTTTTTGCATTTTTTGTAAATTCAGTTAATAAAGTCAATATGCGCAGTGTTGTGCCACAACACATAGTTCATTTTTCTATTTAATTGTTGTTTGATGCATAAATGCCTACTCAACAACGTAGGATCAAAGAAGGAAATTACTCATTTATGATGGTCATTAATATGATGGGGACCCCTTTGTGGTCAAAGGGAGGATGAATCCGAATGCAATCCAAGTCCATGTGCTACATGCACCCAGTCCAGTCACATCCTTTATTTCTATTAAGGTACCCCATCTGAATTCATTTAAGCCATAAATTCACGATACGCAAAGATGCCATCGATGTTCATGCTGGGATTCCCACCCGTCAAACGGAAAGTTCTGAAATCAACCACGTCCTTGTCCAACTTGCACAGTAAATGCCAGAATCACCCAATAGGATTTACCACGTTAACCCGTCCCATCAGACAACTCAGGTCCAAGTTGCGTCCATAGGGTCATGATGAACAACATTTATTGCTGAAATTTCCAGCTAAGCCCGAGTATAAGGCTCTAAGAACTCGTCGTAGAACACATTGTTTTCGAAGACCTTATCAATTTCTGAATTCTGTAGAGCGAGCAAGCCTGTGCAGTTTTCAAACTCGTAGTTGTGATCCCCAATCCTTAGTTATCCACAGAATTTGTTGATAACTCAGAGCCCACAATGTCGAGAGCTATAGGAAGTCGAAGCACCATGTCCAAAGAAGTAGTACCAGATGAGCCCTGCGACCCCCGAGTGTTATGCAAGATTTGCTTCACCCTATGCAATCTTTCCTAGAAGGCCTTTTTCCATTTCCCCATGTAGACTTATCTTCCCTGTTTATAAAATTGAGAGCCAAAAATAAATATTTTTTCACATGTACACATCTTGCCTACTATACATCATGCGTATATGTGGGATGCTCCACTACAACCCGCGTACATCGGGATTTGTGCCAGAAAATGAAAATTAATGTTGGGTTTCCATGTCACGATAGGAGATCTATGATCCTTGGCCTTCTATATACTGGAAATGTTCCGACTTGGCCATTCAGTTCAATTTTGAAGGTTATAAATGGGACAATTCCGAGCAATGGAAAGAGGAGAAAGAATTCAACTTTGAGAGAAAAGTTACTTTTGAGAAATTATTTACTTCATATTGAGTCTGCATGCCTTTGTCCTTTAAGTATGAACATAGTGTTCAACCCCAAATATCTTCCCCTATTGATTGAGAACCTCATTGTTTTTCTCTTATGATATGCCTTTGGTGGAGGATTGAAGTGGTGGAGGCCCATCTGGAAGCAACTTAGTTTCTCGGTTCCGAACCATGCTGAAATGGAAGTCTGTAACATTTTCACTTTTGTTGATCATTTATTAATAGAAATACTCTTTTCCCGTCCAATTGATATCTTGCAAATATATTGAATTATTATTCCATGGGAATATTTGTCATGTTTATTAATGGATTATGCTATTGAATGTGCTAACATTATATAATATCACCATATTCTTCCTTTGCTTGGTTGTTGAGGACTAGTTGTAGGTATATTTCTTTGGGTCGAGTGCTCAATGGTGGACTTCATCGAACATCTGGATGAGTTAGGATTTTATCTATTCTTGCTAGCATATTTTCTTTCATAGAATACTTGAGAAGAGAGTTTATTTCTGTAGTCATTTCTATCTATTTTAGTTTACCCTAGCCATAGAGATATTTTCCTCGTAACAGAATTGGCGACTCCACTGGGGATTGAATCTTCTTTCTTAGGGTTTGGAGTACTTTTCTCCTTAGATTTCTCTCATTTCTATTGTGTTTCTTGTTGTATCATTGCTTGACAGCCTCTCTTCACTCTGGGTCTGATTTTTCAGCCTTTTCTCCCTTTCCTGGCCCTGTTTTGAAACATATACATGCTTTTTTCCCTAACAATCGCGTACATACGCAGGTTATTTTTCTACAAGATGCATACATATGCTTTGTTTGCCTAAATAATTGCATACATCAGTTTTCCTTTATTATTTGCTTGGTTTGTTGGTTGTTGGGTGGTATTTGATGTTTGTTGAGTCTTATTAGGTCTTTGTAGTGCTTGTTAAGTGCTTGTGGGATGACATGAAACCCATCTTTGGTTGAATTTCTGGGCGGAATCTTTCTCATCACCTTTTCATTTTTATTGTCCTTGTACATTGGGTTGGGTGTTTTGTTTCATTGGTATCATACTTGAGTTATCTCTTTTTATTCATAGTAGGGTTATATATCAAGTTACTTTTCAATCCATGCATTTTCATTCTTATTATATTGAAAATACAAAAAAATAGGCATTTTGCATTTCTTGGAATTTTTGTCTTTTGAGTCCTTGTCATTAGCTTAGTGCATGTAGTGAAAGATTGAATTTTACTTCAGAATTACAGAGTTGAAATTGAAAATTTCATTGGTTTTTAGAAGCATATCATTCATCGAAAGTTAAAGTTAGGACTTTGAATTATTTTCATATTTACTTTTCTTGCAGAGTCATAACATCATGGGCTTCACTACCATACCTTTTTGAGTAATCATGACCACTAAAATTAACGCTATAATTTAAAATTGATTAGTCACAATTTTATTTTCTAGGGTGCACAAACTAGCTTAGGATTTAGTGCCTTGGAATAGGATTTTGTGAGTAAACTTCTCGAAGGCAATTAAATCAACATATGTGTATGAGAAAGGGAGTGGAGAAATCCATTGTATAATCGGTAATATTAGGAGGCTCTTCTCACACCGGAGTTAATCATGAGGTCGCATGAGGTTGGTTGAAGGGATATCCCCCCAATACCTTTTTAGCATCAAAGATATTTCTAGAGATCTATTCGTATCTGGGGATCTTTCTAGTGCATTTACCTCCGTGAGAGGTGGTGCTTTCAAGGTTTTGGGATTTTCTAACCTTACCATATGGTGGACCTGACTTACGAATGCTCACCTGTGCATCGGTTATATAGTGGTTTATTAGTTGCTTGACTTAGGTGTCTCATAGGTTACTTGCAAGGGTTATTCTGCAGGTACCCTAGGTCAGATAAGGGTCAAACAACACACAACCTTTATGGAGGATTACCTCTCCTGGGGGGTCTGACTGATTGGTTGTTAAGACCACGAGGGCCCTTATAACTGACTATATTACCTCTGATCTTTAGCAAGGAGTATCAGGCCCCTCTTGGGTGAGACATACCTTCTTTAGGGAGGCAGGTCACTCAACCACTTTACCCCATTTGTATGCATATTGGTCTGGTATTCTCTTTGATTACTAGTTATCTTTAGGATATATTTTTTTATCTTTAGAGTCTTAATTCAACGTGGAGTGGGACCAGCCACCCCACCGGTGCCGTCGCTTTTTACTGTTACCACCAGATTTCGAGTCTTTTCCTTCTAAAAGGCATATATTTATTACGCATGGACACACACATCCAATTTTCAGACTTGTGATTCTATAAGGATGAGTACTGAACGTAGTCTTTAG
The DNA here is from genome assembly GCA_032191745.1 of Picea mariana. Lineage (NCBI taxonomy): Eukaryota > Viridiplantae > Streptophyta > Pinopsida > Pinales > Pinaceae > Picea > Picea mariana. The sequence continues at coordinate 54,551 of JASDQU010735949.1, read as the reverse complement.
AACAATGAGAGCCCTTTGAATCCCACACCCACTATAGTTAATGGCACCCCTTCAACTCCTGCAACCACAATGGTTGTAATGCCAGAGGCACCTATCATTACTATGGCTTGGCCTATAGTGAATGCTGAAGCTATCGCCTCAAACCCTTTTGGGTCTCTTGTTCACTCACTGGGCTATAATGTTCAGTCCATCCCTATGGCTTCTAGTCCTTTTTCCTATGGTATGTTGAACTTTACTTCGCATTTTTTGAACGCCATCCCAGTTGCTGGAATTAATTCTAGAATTTGGATTGGGGTCACTACACCTCCTTACACTCCTTTTTCATTTGGTGGGTCTGAAATCCCTCAAACAACTCCTAATATGGGAGACATTCTTGCTTTTAACCCCAGTAACAATCCTCCTACTTCTGGGTGGAACAACCAACCCGAAGGACAAGTTTCAGCTCAATTTCCATCCTATAAGCCTACCTACTCGGTGCATATTCTAACCAATATGTTTGGCATGATGAATCCACCTCTATCCTCCGGATTCCCACCCAGAGGAGGTCAGATTTGTGCTTTGGGAAACCCCCAACCCAGATCCAATCTGGCTGGGGACAATTTTTATAGCCCCCACCAGAAAATTCCTTCTAGAATGATGCCCAACTAACCTTTTATGAATCAGCCCAAAGGAGGACCTTATAATCCAAGATAGGGATATGGTGCTTACCAGAATCCTGGATGGACTACAGTTCCTTAAGCACAATATTTCTCGGGAGATTGGGGCCAAAAGCCACAACCTTGTCTCCCTTTTCTATCCACACTTAATCTTCTAGACTTGTCTAAGTTAATGAATGACCCTGTGAGTCATGATCCTACATGGCCCCCCATTCCCACCAAGATTCCTTTGGACATCCCAAAATTCGAGGGTAAGAATGGAGAGGATCCTAGCGATCACGTCACTACCTTTCACCTTTGGCGCTCATCGAATTCCCTTAATGACGATTCCATTCGATTAGGATTATTTCAATGCACCCTCATTGGAGTTGCTACAAAATGGTATATTGAGCTACCTAGGGGTGCATACGTGAATTTTAGTCAGTTGGTGTTAGTTTTCCTTAACCATTTCCAATTTCCCATTCATTACGATGTTGGCCTAGAAATTTTGTCAACTTTACGCTAGGATATTGCCACTCATATCTCATATCATATCTAGGAGTGGCGTAGATGGAAGAGATTGATTAAGAACCCTATACCCCTGACCTTTATTTTAGAATGGTTCCTTAAGTATTTGCACGCTCCTATCTTGAAGGAAGTTTCTACTTCCAGTGTTATGATTGAGGAAGAAGCGATCTTTAGAGCCCAATCATTAGACTTGATATATGCTCAATTTGAGATGTTGTACCACCTTCTTTCAGATGCACCATAGTCAACTTACGACCCTAGACAAAATCCCAAAACTTATGCTGATGGAATTGTAGGTACTGCCAATGTAAAGTACGTAGACTCAGTGACAAGCCATATGAAAGAGTTTTCTTTAAACTAGTCTGTAGGAGGGCCAGCTTCGTCTGTGTTTTCCAACCCCACTCAGTCGGTGGATCTACATTTTATGCAATTGTCAGCCAACCCAAATGGTAACCAACATCCTGGAGGGAATAAGAAGAAAGGATGTAATAATCGTAAGGGTGGGAAAAATGGTAATAAACTCAAGGACAATGGTAATAATGAGATGATGAATGATAATGATGGAGTGGGAAAATGAGAAAGACGTAAGGTGAAGTTTCCCTGTAATCTTTGCACAGATGATCATGTTACTCATTTGTGCCCCAAACTTGCATAAGTTGCGAGGCTATTATCTCTACCACCCATCGTGCTAACGAATCCATTCCCACATAACCAACACATGGCCTCGAGCTCCTCAAATGTCGAAAATGAGGTTGGTGGGAGTCAAAACCCACCATTGCAAGATAGCGACCATTTGTGTATCAATATGGTCAATGAAAAAGTTAATGTAGCCACTCGATCTCGAGACCATAGCTCTTCACAAGCTATTCCTGGTCTAGAATATCCTCCTCTAGAGAAAAATTTACAGATTGAAAAACCAGAGACACCACCTCGTGTTCCAAAAGGAGTACTCAAGCACTCTACCCACAATCCAAATACTAGAGCCATGCATAAATACTTTATTATTGAGGACCTAGATCAAACCCCTTGTGCGATGTTAGCTTTGGAGGTACTCTAGATGTGTCCTTCACAGAGGAATGCCTTACTATCTTCTTTAGGAGCTCTAGAACCTGGTGGCTCAAAAGTTATCAATTTTTACATCACAGATGTGAATCCTTGCTTTCCTTACCATGTGGCTTTCCAAATCCACGTGGAGTACTCAAAGTATACCATCAAATGTGTAGTTGTTGATGAAGGTGCTGCCACTTGTGTGATGTCCCTCATTTGTTGGAAAGTTCTTGGTTCTCTGACTCTTTCCAAGCCATCGAACATGTTGACTTCTTTTGATAGTCATTCCTTCCTCCCTCACGATATTCTTCCTTCCTTTCCGGTCCAGTTAGGTGGGAATATGGTAGAGGTGGAGGTAGAGGTAGTTGATGCACCTCTTGACTATAACCTGTTACGAGGACGCAATTGGACCTATGTTATGGTTTTCATTGTATCATTTGTTTTCCATACTCTTTGTTTTCCTCATGAAGGGAAGACCATGAAGATCGACCAATTATCCTTTGCATACTCTAGTCCTAATGCATCTATTGGACCGTCGATCCCTGTGATCGAAAATTCTCAGCCGACAACTAAGAATATCGACGTCGGAATGTATTCTTCCCTTATGGGTACTTTCGACTTCACGACACCAAGCCACTATGTTTACGCCATGTCCAGTAGGCATGCCTCGACATGGAGGTCCATTCCTTTCCACACTTCCTATTTTAGTGATTTGTGCACCCTACCTTCCTCGACTTCGTATTGTGAAAGTCAGTTGCATGATGAAATGGCCATGCCACTATCGGCATCAAACATTGCGTATCAAGTTGTTCTTAACTCTTCCATTGATCACGATCCTATTACCTCACCAATGGACGAGGAGGATCCTGTTCTTAGGCTCGTGTGGGCCACTTCGTTGTCTTTTTCAGATGATTTTCTCGATGAGACTTTTCCTTCGGATGAATCTATCATCGAATCCATGAATGGTTCTGACAAACCTTGGGATGATATGCATCATCACTCTTATTTTCTCCTAGATCTTGAAATAATCGAACAAGATGACTTTCAATCTACTTTGAGTGATATAGTAGGTCATGTTGTAGTTCCACTTGATACGCACGACATTTATGCNACCGTCACGATCGATATCTCTCGTACCCATGGAAAAGTTGAAAACATAAATATCGGTGCATATTGTTCACTAGAAGAAATCTTGATCTACATCGAACTCTTCAAGGAATCCCAAGATGTATTTTCTTGGTCATATGAAGAGATGTCAGGAATCGAAACTTGTATTGTGAACATGAGATTATAACTTATCTGGATGCTAAAACTATTCGAAAACATCTTAGAGTTTTCAACAACTGAAAGGCCCCTACTATTAAGGAAGAGGTGTAGAAGCTACTTAATGCTAGCTTCATCTAACCATTTCCCTTGACTGGATGGGTATCCAACCCGTTCTTGTGGATAAGAAGAAAGGAACCATCTTTGTATGTATGGACTTTCGTGACCTAAACAAGGCCTGTCCTAAAGACAAATTCCCAACACCTTTCATCAATCATATCCTCGACGAGTGTGTAGGAAGCAAAGTATTTTATTTTATGGACGGATTTTTAGGATATAACCAAATTCAAATAAAACCTTAGGATCAACACAAGATGACATTTATCTGTCCTTGGGTTACTTTCGCATACCGAAAAATGCCTTCCGGCCTTAAAAATGTCAGAGCAAACTTTCAATGTGCCATGACATCACTTTTCATGATCTTAATCACATAGTTGAAGCGTTCCTTGATGATCTTGCTGCTCACTCTCGCAAGAGAGTGGATCACGCAATGCACCTTCGGCTTGTTTTTGAAAGATGTCGTTACTATAGAATCCGATTGAACCCTCACAAGTGTATCTTTTGCATTAAGTCTGGTCGTCTTTTGGGATTTCTAGTTTCTAAGACTGGGATCATGGTAGATTCACTAAAGGTTGAGGCAATACTTCGATTGCCTCCCTTGTGCATGATTAGAAAACTTCAAGGTCTACAGGGGAAAGCTAAATATCTTTGTCGGTTTAGAGTAAACTATGCCAATATCACTAAGGCTTTCATGTGTATTTTGAAGAAGGACACCCCTTTTATCTGGGATGAGCGAGCTCTAGAGTCCTTCGATGCTTTGAAGAAATCCTTAGTATTGATGCCTCTGCTGAAGTCTCCTGACTATAGTAGAGATTACTTACTTTATATCGCCACATCTGAGCTTAATTATTCTCATGTTGAAAAGATAGATTTGGTTGTTGTTCACGCAGTCCAACGTTTGTGGCACTATATATTACTTTGCAACACTATTGTGGTTGTCGATGTCAATCCATTTCAATACGTCCTTACCAGGCGTATCATAGGGGGGAAATATAATAAATGGATTGTCATTTTACAAGAGTATGATATCGATTTCACTTATGTGAAATCCAAGAAATCGCTAGTCTTCGTGGATTTAATATCCGACTTTCCACGATCAGATGAGGATGTTATCCACATTGATTCATTTTCCAATGAACACATTTGTGTTGTCTCATCGTCTGACCCCTCGTATGGAGACATTGTTCTCTATATTTAAACCTTGAAGTTCCCTCAGCATCTCTCACGAGATGACCAACGACGTGTAAGGTACCAAGATAAGAATTATAATATCGTCTATGACACTTTGTATCATTGAGGAATAGACAATATCTTACGTCATTTTTTAAATCATGGAGAGGCTGAGTCAGTCCTAAATGATTTCCACAGTGGGTCTTGTGGTGGTCATCTATCCAGGCTTGCGACAACCCAAAAGATTTTGCAAGATGGTTATTTCTGGCCTACTATATTTAAATATTGCATTGAAGTTGTTAATAAGTGTCACCCCTTCCAGGTGTTCACTCAGAAAATGTTCTCGCATCCAACCCCTTTTCACCCTGTCATTACTGCCAGTCCCTTCACCAAGTGGGGGGTGGAATTTGTGGATTGAAACCCAACTTCGGCTGGGGGGCATCAACACATTATCATGGCCATTGACTACTTTAATAAGTGGGTCGAGGCCATGCCTCAGTTAAATCCGATGGCAAGATTGTCACCTTCTTCATATTCAACCAAATTAATGCCCGGTTCAGTATCCCGAGTGAGATTGTCACTAATCATGGCAGTCACTTTCAGAACGAAATGCTGGAAGAACTAACATTTAATTTGGGGTTTAGGCATGGTCAT
>JASDQU010735949.1:22887-41063 GCA_032191745.1 Picea mariana | reverse complement strand
CTTCTTATCTGTCTTTTTGAATCAATATATTTCTGATCAAAGAGTTATTGTCGAAGGAAGCATTTATTTTAAGACTTGTGTTTTTCAAGCGAATTGAAATAGTTCAAAGAGGTCTTGATATTAAGATATAGCTCAGACAATTAATTTTTAAGTCAATTGTCACTCTCATTTTGTCCTCAATTATCTTTGCTAGAGTATTACACCAGAGATATGGTTTAAATCTTTGAGAATTACGATGATCTTTACACTTCTTACGCCATCCATATTCTTAAGGAATCACTTTTAAGTGCTTCCCCATTCTCTAGATGATTTCTTAAAGGAAATCTAAAATCTTTAAACCATGATAAAACTTCCAATTTTGAAAGCAAATAAATTACATGGTCAACTATTCACCTGTATTGCAATTAACCTCCAGTATCACCCCACTCTCTATGTCATGAAGAAATCTATAATTGTATTATTTTTTAAAGGTAGCATAAGAGGGTTGAAAGCACTTATGTGTAAATCCGTCGGGGTACTGAACAGGCTCGCTGGCAGCGAGTAAATGCACACATGATACCAAGACAACTTTGTCAGGGTACTGAACAGGCCTGCTGGCAATGAAGCAATGTCAGGTCGAGAGATAACATGTATATGTTTTTAAATTAACTTTTATGGAAGTATACATCATGTGGATACAACTATTGGATGGGATTAAAGCATTTGAGTGGGTTAAATGACATCCCTGTCGAGGCTATGGACGCCTGCTGGAAGCAGTGGCTCTGGCAACGGTATTGAAGTTCTTTTATAAACATTGCGACTCTTTGATTAAGGCATTATTTCAGGTTATAATCCGCTACAAAGAAAATTCTATTGTCTGGTTATAACATTGAGCTTATCCTAATACCATATGGTCTCAGAGTGAATTTATTTCAGGGATCTTAAATCATTTTATCAGTCTTATTATTTTCTTCCTGATATGAAATCTTACCAGATCAGAGATAACTGCTTCACCCAGTAAGTTGCCATTTGTTGGGCCCCAACAACTCCCCCTATATTTTTACAAAATTTAAAGGGCCCCTATTAGAATCTTGATAATTATAATGAGCTACAGAATCAACCTTTTCTAATAGTTCCATAACTTGGCTTGGTTTGAGACAAACTTAAGAGATTCACTATAGTATGAGACATTGATTACAAGAGTATATGCTAAAATTTAGAAACGAACATAAAAAACTCAATTTAAACAAAAAAGTTAATTTTTATCAAATGTTTACTTTTGTTTAAATTATGATTATATGTTCTTTCTTTTGCTCATTAGCAAGTTTGACTATTTTGAATAATGAGTTCAATACTTCATCAAATAATATCTTGGTTGGTTTCTCATTTTCATGAAATCATTTGGTGATATTAATTAATTAAATTCTTTTTTCATTTTACATCTCATTTCAAAATAATAATAATAAAAGAATTATCTATCATTTGTAAAAAATAAAAATTAATATTTTTCTCTTCTCCATTAACTTGAAGCTTCTAGAATTTTGAGATCATATTTGAAAGCAAATTATAAACATTGTTTGTTTATAAGTTATAGTTAGTTTAAATTCATTTTTTATTTTTCTAGATTTTGTTTTATTTACAATTTTTAGGTTATTAATTTAGGTTTTTTTTTGTTTCACATATTTCTATTATCAAATATTTGATATAGATCTGATCATGGCTTGATTTTGTTATCCAAATACGTTCAAGATGATTGATCCAAAAATAATTTTGGATTGCTACAAATGATTTTATGAGCAACAACAGATAAAATTTGGAAAGGCGTCAAGATCAGACAGACGATTTTGCAGAACTGATTGCAGACAAACCATGAGGAATTTGAAGAAACGGTTGAAAACCCAGAACCAAAATAGATCCATTTACCTTCCACATAAAGAGTTTCTCAAACAAATGCACGATTTGAGAGATATTTGGGTCTCTTTTAGAGACAAATTTGAGGTGGTGGAAATTAATAGTGACGCCCAGACTGCTCATTCATTTTTATAAATATATGAGAAAGATCAGAGCCAAAGGGATCCAAGAATTAGAGAGGAGGATTTTAATCCTTTCCCTTTTGTATATTATTGCTTTTGTAAACTTTTTATTGATTTTCAAATGGAGTAATGGATGGCTGGAATCTTTGGGAGAATGGACGAATATTTTCAAAGAAGAATATGGAATTCCAGGTTGCTTAATGGTTTTTTTCCTATGAGTAAAATGGTTTTATTTTCATATAATATATTCATATTCTTTGAATAATTGATTATACATTGATTTAAATAGCTTTAGTCTTTTTTATCAATACATGGTTAATTATTATCATTTATGTATTAATTTTTTCAATCTTTAAAGTCTATTATCCAAACAATTTCTTCCAAGACTACAGAATGGACAATTGATTCCAAACACTTAATAGAACAACATATATGCATTTTGGCTTTAGCCTTTTGTTTATAATGTTGTTATTTATGTTTTTTTTAATCTTGTTACATATGGAGGTCTGATATCTTTAGATTAAATGATCTGTGATGTGTAGGAGGTTTATATTATAAATACCATCTATCATTTGCTTCATCAAAATACAAATGCCGTGAATATATCTTCGATTTAAATAATGAGATTTATCTTTGAATTTTAAATTGAATGATAAAATGCATAGATTGCTTCCATATTTATCTTGTTGTAATCATGTATAATTATGAAATGACAGGTTTATGTTTGTGTTTCCTTTTCTGTCATTAAAACCTAAGCTGCCAATACATGTTTTGAATTTATTTAGAACAATCATAAGGTTCATTGCAGATTTCTCTCTTGGACATGGCAGTTGGATGTTCACCACTCATGCAGATGCTTGGATACACCTCACTAATTCACTGACATGATAGCTTCTTTGTATTTTTCTGTCATTTACATATCATTGAAACTAGAATGTATGGTTCAGCTTTGACTATCCACATGTTCATGTTTCATTAACTTTTTTTTGCAAGATTCTTTAAATTTATAAAAGAAAAACAATAAATATTTTTATGTGCTTTCTTTATCTGCTTCCTAGAAGCAATCATTTTTCACATCGATTTTCGTAAGTTTCGATTAAAACTTGCATCTTGTAAATCATGTAAATAAATGAGACTTGTATATCTTTTGTGTAAATACAACTACTATAGTTACATTTGAACATATGTACATATATAGTGTGTGTTTAGTAATTAGTTAGTTATTTCTCTCTTTCATTCGTTTCTTTTGGGATTCTTAGATTGGCTAACGGAGCCATTAAACCCGTCAGAATGAGTTACACTAAACGACTTGGGTTATTTAGACAAACCCGGACCAGACTTGTTCTTCCAGTTGACGGACGGTCAATTACACAAGGACAAGTTAAAAGTTGAGTTAGCATCCTTAAAATTCATTGTTTACGTGTTTGTATGAGGGATTCTTCACTTACAGTCGCGTATAGAGCTGGATATACACACCCTGCAGTTTCAACAGGCATGTATAACTCATCGTATACGCAACCTGATAGGAGACAACTCGTGTACACTGAATTTCATATTTTATGCCCTCAATTACTAAAAATTTGGAACCTAATTTAAAAGTTTAATCCACTGGACATGAAGAGGAAGAGAAGAATATTTACCTGGTCCATATGGTTTTTGAGTTCTTTTCCTGATGCTCCCACAATCGCGATTTGAATCTCGGAGGTATTTTGGTACAATTTGCACTATTTAGGTAAAAAATCAAAATCGTATAGTAATTTTTGGTTTTGTTACTATTTATAAACAATTGTTACCCACTTTCTATAGTTTTGAGCCATTTTTTCACCTAATGGACTAATACAAGGGTGGATTGATTTGGTTTTTGCAGTTTGGGATTCTTGCATATTTCAATGTTATGTTGGTCGTTTGTCACCACGGGAAGGTATTTTCGTTACCCAACATATAGGATAAGTATCCATTCCATCATGCATTTTTGCATTATCCTATAAACTATCACTTGTTAGCCTTAGGTATGAACCCATTTGTTGTGACATAGAACCTTCCATCTACTATAAGTCATGTCATTAGCAAGTGGTAGAGACTTACCAAACAGGGGTGCACTAGTTAGATCCCCTACTTCAATTGGTGCCCATGTAGATAATTTTTCCATAGGACTGGGAGTTACTCATATCTAGTACATGACTTGATGCTTAGCCTCATTTATCACTCATAAACATGCGGCCTTATACCCCAAGGAATCTCAAATGAGTTTTATATAATCTCTTTTCCAACTCGTCTTCAAAAAGAAAAAAGATTTCCGAGTGAACTTGTCTCTTTGACACTCATAAATTGGATTTGAAAGAACGTCTATTTGGCACAAGTTTATCCCTTTTTCACACCAAGTAGACTAAAAGCCATAAAAAAGGACCTTTTTGGCGTTAATTTGTGATTTCATCTCATCACTTTCTTGCAGTATTGAGCCTATAGCCGGTTCTCTCTTTGCGTTATAAACCGTTTTCCTCAACCATTTTTCATCCTCAACCAAGCAGAGGCTTGTTTATATCCTTCACAATTTGATACCCTATACCTAGGAGGGAAAATTCCCCCAAGTGTCCATCTCCTGCATGCATCTCCTTGCATTGAGCATAGGTATGTTCCACTGCTGGAACTAGTTTTTCTTACTTGTGACACGCATTTCCTCCTCTGTATCATAGCATTCATTTGCTTATGAAAAAAAAAAACATGAGCGGGAAGGGAGTATTATATTATGTTGGCAGCAGTCGTGTCGCCTTTGAACAAAGAACAAATTTATTGAGTCCATTCATCATCATAATTTTGGGATTAGCATGGCCTTAGGAAGATGAGCTCGTTACACGACTGGTTACTCTTCCAGTCCCTATAGAGAATTTCATTGATGCCTCCTGCATATCATGGTTTCATCATTGGGTCTATGCTGTCGGATTCCTCCATATGTCTCATGCTCTTGTTCAAAAGAAGTCTATCAACCTGTCTTGGCCACTCCTTATAACTCTTGACTCTTCATGTCATCTATACCCTCATTTTGTCCAGAATCACATGATACTGAAGTACTATCATGCACCCTGGCTCTACTTTCATCATTGGTAGGTAACCTTGAACCCAACAGTCAACATTTCATCATTGGTCATTGAATGGGTGGTTTCCCTTGTGTTCGATGACAAGAAATATATTCACACATTGGGATTCATGCAGTTTCTTGGATGCCATTATCCTTATTGGTGGTTTCCTCGCCATTTTCAGTAGTTTTCATCATTGGCTGCTATTCAAAGGGTCTTTTTTCTGTACCTCTTTCACTTAGCACACGTGAAAGACGCACAAGGTCATTGGTTCGTGAACACGTTCTTCATCCAATTTCCACCAAATCATGAAGCTCCTGTTGTATACCTCGTGTTGACTAATGAGATATTCCTTAATTCTCTCCTTTCAGTGGGTCTCCTTCTATCGACTTCAACCCATTTATTATAGAAACGGGACCTAGAGTCTTATGAGTATCTTGAGGCTTGCAGTCATCAATGGAAGGCTCTCTCACTATTGATAGTTGGGAATACCTCAATGTCTCCTAATCAATGGATTATTCAGGTGTTCGACACTAGATTCTTTATTCACACTTGTAAGAATGTACTCGGTGCCTTGATACCTACTTTCATTATCGATAGGTTGTCTCATGTTTGTTAACAGTATACATCAATGACCGATAATCAAACGATGTCTCATTGTGTGCGACCTCAACTCGTTTATTCACATGATGTAGACTTGCACCATTGGTAGATTGTGCAGAAGACTTGAAGACATCACTATGTGGCCAGAGCTTTCTTGAGATGTTGCTTCCTTTTCATTAGACCAGTACCTATATGACTTCAATGATCATGGGAGATCAGATTGTACTCCATGCTATACATATATCTTCATATTGGTTTTGAGACTGGTTCTACTGGGCCTTGTTTGTGACTATGACAACTATTGGCATATAACCACATTTTTATTTTCCTATTCATGGCCACAGAAAATTGTTTGGTATATTTTCATATGGATCTACCATGTAATTTTATTGGCATCCATGTATGCAAAGTCAATGCAAAAGGTAATGAGCAACTAGTTCGTCCAGCTGGTCCCCTACCACTCCACTTCTGGGTTGTTTATAATGTATTTCAACCATCACAGATACTCCTCTGACCTTACACATTAGGAGGCATCTGTTATAGAAAGATTTTCCTCACCCTATGCAATCTTACCCAGAAGACCTTTTTCCATTACCCCATGAAAACTTATCTTCCCTGTTTATAAAATCCAAAGCCAAAAATAAATAGTTTTCCACATGTATGCATATTTCCTACTATACAACATGCGTATACACAGGCTGCTCCACTACAACCCATGTACATCAGGATTTGTGCCAGAAAATGCAAATTAATGTTGGGTTTCCATGTCATGACAGGAGATCTATGATCCTTGGCCTTCCATATAATGGAAATGTTCTGACTCATCCCTTAAGTTCCATTTTGAAGGTTATAAATGGGTCAATTATGAGCAATGGAAAGAGGATAAAGAATTCAACTTTGAGAGAAAATTTACTATGGAGAAATTATTTACTTCATATTGAGTCTGCATCCCTTTGTCCTTTAAGTCTGAACATAGTGTTCAACCCCCAAGATCTTCCCTTATTGATTGAGAACCTCGTTGTTTCTCTCTTATGAGCTTGCCTTTGGTGGAGGATTGAAGTGGTGGAGGCCCAACTGGAAGGAACTTAGTTTCTCGATTCCAAACTGTGCCAACATGGAAGTCTGTAACATTTTCACTTTTTATGATCATTTATTAATAGAAATACTCTTTTCCTGTCCAATTGATATCTTACAAATATATTGAATTATTATTCCATGGGTGTATTTTTCATGTTTATTAATGGATTATGCTATTGAATGTGCTAACATTATATAATATCACCATATGCTTTGTTTTCTTGGTTGTTGAGGACTATTTGCAGGTATATTGCTTTGGGTCAAGTGCTCAACAGTGGACTTCACCGAAAGTCTGGACGAGGTAGGATTTTATCTTGTCTTGCTATCATATTTTTTTTCATAGCATACTTGAGAAGAGAGTTGATTTCTGTAGTCATTTCCGTCTGTTGTGGTTTACCCTAGCCATAGATATATTTTCTTCATAATAATAAGTTGAGGTCATAGACGATCTAAATGGGAAGGTGGAGCAGGTCAAGATCCTTGATCTTGATTTAACAAACCAGGTCTTGTTCCCCCAAATGAACATAGATTTATTCTGGAATATCGCTCCAGATGATTTGGGAGGCATGCAGTTCATGCCCAAGCCTAAATTCATCAACATATCCAACTCAACCATCATGAACCTAAGAGATTACCAGTGTTCGGTACCACTGGTGAAGTTGTGTGGTGCACCAATTTCCTGATCAGTAGGGTGCACAACAGAAGTATCTGGTTGTATAGGCGGTATCCAATCCACGTCGTGGACATACATCGGCTCACTGGATTGTCCCTCGAGGGAAATTATGTGTCGAAGGGATTCCAGGGTCCCAGTAAGCATGGAAAAATAAAGGGGAGCCCAACCTTTATGAAAGGTTCCACACGCAGAGGGGGGGCACACAACCAAAATTGACCCCATACTACCAGAGACAGTCAAGACTGGTTGTTACATCATAGCCAACAAGGTTATGAGGTCATATTACAAGGGATAATGCACGTTGGATTCATTGTCAGTGGCTGAATTCTACACCAATGGCGTTGTATTCAATAGGTGTAGTTACATGTTGGAGGAACTGCTCGTGGCTTGTGAGGAAGCCCAGGAGAAGGGAGGCACCTTCACATATGACTACCTGTTGATGGTGTTCACGATGTTCAAGTGGATGCCACCCACTGGAAGACCATTGGCATTAGTAGATAAGGGGCACCTGGAAAAGATGTTTGAGCCATGGCACTCCAGGACGGACTCAAAGAACACGACCTTCAACAACTCGACGTTCTCCAAGTGGTAAAACGAAATAATCGATGCAACACAGAGGTTGCGCATTCCACAAGAGCTCCTCAACTGTAACAAGATGAACATTGCTTTCAGCATACCGACATCATATGTTTGTATGGCCGAGGCATGCTAACATGGAATACTTCCACTTGAGAATGATACCATTCCACCTGGATGAGGAGGCCTTCGACAAAGAGGTAATGTCATGGTCGGGAGTTAAACACAACCCGTGCAAGTAGGGGATGCACTATATCTTGCCTGCAGAACTGCTGAAGAAGAAATACAAAGAAGCAAGGGTAGGATCGAGCTCAAGACTAGAGGCATAGAAAAAGGAAGCTCTGGCATAGACAGACTCTGAAGAGAAAGACTAGACATAGCCATTGGAGCGTAAGAAAATAACACTACCAGTCTTCCCATAGCTTCCATATAAATCCATGTTGACAGGAAAGGATGTCAATGAGATATTGAGTGTTTCGTTCATCATAGAACTAGTGGTGAAGAAGCTCAGAACTAAGGTCTCATCGAGTAAAGTCTTAAACCCCCAACCCATTTCATCTGTCATCCCCTGCACTCGCTCAATGGTCATATCAATCCCCATAATCCATATTCAAGATGACACTGAGCCAGACACCCCTCCATCCAAAATCATCACCAAGCACCCTCCATCACCACCACAAACCTAGTCACCACCCCCAAAAACTATCAGTCCACCCCAAACCACTAGTCAAGAGTTGATGCAGCTTGATCCCCCAGAAAAATCAAATCCAAAACTTCCAAAAACAACCCAGAAGTGGCCTGAGCAGAGACCAAAAGTTTCTGGTCTAAATATAGAAGTACCAGATCAGAGCCTGTAGCTGACTGGTCCGAACCCGGACACCCAAGACCAGTAGATTGTGTCTTTGTTGTCGGAAAAGGACACCCAAATGGTGGACAAGCCGCAAGCTCAAATTACCCAACACATCCCCTCAACGGACAAGGTTGAGGGTGGTCAGGGAAGTGCAATGAAGGAAGCATATGTAAGTAAATGAAAGGATATGCTAGAGGTTCAGAAGGAACCCAAGTCAACTTTCGGGTAGAGCGCGAAATCCGTGTAGGAATAAATGGAGTCAGTTCTCCATAACTCTTAGTAGTGTGGAGAGTTTTTGCAACTCTTCCTGGCCATAAAAAAGGTTATTCCACTCTTTCCCTCAATTTTAAAGTTGGGGCTTGCACCAGTATCATCACTGAGCACCCTCCATCACCACCAAAACCCCATTCACCACCCCCAGAAACCATCATTCCACCCCAAACCACTAGTCCAGAGCCGATACAGCTCAATCCCCCAAGACAATCAGAGCTAGAACTTCCAAAAACAACCCAGGATTTGCCTGAGAAGAGGCGAGAATTTTTTGGTCTAAATCCATAAGTACCAAATCAGATCTTGCAACTGACTTGTCTGAACCCGGACACCTAGGACCATCAAATTGTGCCTTTTTTCCAGAAAAGGACACCTAAATGATGGAGGAGCCACAAGCTCAAAGTACCCAGCACATCCCCTCAATGACCAAGGTTGAGGGTGGCCAGGGAAGCAGAACACAGGAAGAAGATGCAAGTAAATGGAAGGATATACTAGAGGTTCATAAGGAACCCATGTCAAATTTTGGGCAGAGTATGAAATCTGTGAAAGAACAGGTGGAGTTGGATGTCTAGAACCCTCAACAGTGTGGAGAGTTGTTGCAACTCTTCCTGACCATAACAGAGGTTATGCCACTCTTTCCCTCAATGTTAAGGTTGAGGATTTCAACAGAAACATAAACAGGGGAGGAGGAGGTAGAGACTCACTCGGAGCATTCAACGGCCAGTGGAATTCCACTACAGACTTGAGCACCCAGAGATGCAACCCCTTCATCCATTGACCTTGCACAGTGGCCAGTGACACACTTTATTGGAATGATCAGAGCATCCACTGATTAACTAGAGCAAAGGCTCCAACATGCTGAGAGGTATGCCAAGTACGCAAGGGAGGAAGTGCTCCTTGTGAAAGCATGCAAGACACAAGAAGAACATGCAAAGATCCAGGTCTAGTGTAGACTAGAAAGATTGCACGGAATTATTGTTGAACCCTAGCTGGAAATTTAGAAGGTCACACCCCAAATGCACGAAGCTAGGGATGTAAGAGATTCGGAGCATCAGATTGAGCTACTCCAAGGAACATGGACACAACTGGCCATTCGTTCTGAGCATATGGAAGTGCAGTTGTGATAGACTCATCAAGAAGAAGAGAAATAACCTTGGAATTTGCAGGAGCAGATGGAAAAGGTAGTGCTAGAAGGAAATGATGCTCGAGCATCACTGCATAAGCGCACAACTGAGTGCACAAGGATTTTTAGGGAAGTCATCGATTGGATGGGCATCATCTCTAGATGCAACCAAACCTTGGAGGATATGCACACCATAATCTAGGTGTTGAATAAAGAAGTTGCAGCCATGATGGATCTGCTGGAGAAACAGAAGAAGTTCGACCAGATCAAGCAAGCGGACAACGAACTGAACTCCCTATTTGAGGCACAATCCATAGCAAAGAAGGAGCTGCATGAATTTTGGCCTATTATTCTGACAATTTATATGCAGATGCATCAAGTAGATGCAACAACATATTCTGAATGGAACTTGTTGGTCGCATCCAAGCCCAAGGGATGTATTAGAGAGGTGACTCAATAGTTCATAGCAGAGGCATCACTCCTTGATAAGAAGTGGAAGGATAAATTTGGAAGCTTTCAAGGAGTGAGGAAGTGGGCCTTGGAGTTTGTCCTAGAGTTGGGCCCTTCATTTGAAGAGGCAAAATAAGAGGAAGCAAAAACATAAGAGCAAAAGAAAGAGGAAAAGGAGGAGAAGGGAAAACAACGGTTTCTTCTGGAAGCTGCGAAAGATCCAAGTACTTGACTCAAGTGCGAGTCAAGGTTTTTGGTCAGATCCTATTGGGCCCTTCATTTTTGGATAAGGAATTACACAAGTTTTGTCCTAGTACAAGTTGTGCAAGCTTCAGAAGAAGCTGGACAACAGAGAAAGAAAAAGAAAAAGAAATCAATTGTGAAAAGGACAACGCAATGCCAACAAAGCAAAGGCGGTTGCAACAAAACAAGAAAGTGTGCAAACCAAGATAAAAGATACAACTTAGCTTATATATAGGGATGAATATGATTTTAAAATGGTTCGGTTGAATTGTGATTGTGTTCCATTCGATCTTTCCCTTAATGTTAGGTTGATGTCATAGTTATTATATGCGACTGAGAGGTCAGAGTTCTGAGTCTGTAATGTAACCTATACACCATTTTGGGAATTAAATCTCTGTGACATGAGTCCAAAGACGAGAGTTTGTAACAAAGCACTACTGTCTATCTTTGAGTTTGTAAATGAAGAAAGATATGAATATAATATGAATAAGAATCTAAATTTTCAAAATATGTTGTGTCTTTTTGTGTTATACTTATGCATTGCATTACTTCTTTATGGTTGATGAGTTCCACATGATGTCTCTGTGTTTGAATGATTTTACGCAACATAAGTAGGTTCATTCCTTGTGCATATGAGTTCAGATCTTTTTGGTATTTAGATTACCTGCGCAAGATCAGGATGAATCTTGAAGTTTTTTTGAATCCTTCTAAGTATTTTCCTTGCCTTTCTCTATCCATTTGTCTCAGTAGTGCTTCAGGTGAGGCTTCTTCTCTTCAGAGGAGATGAAATTTCCAATGCTCTAGAATACTCAGTACCTTTTGTTGGTAACCTGAGAAGGACCCTAGTCTGATCAAACTTGCGCCAACACATTGCATATGTGTGAGAATCTTTGAAAAATTTGGGCTAGTAATAGCTAGCTCTGAGGATTTTGTGATAAGTGGTGTCTCCACCATAACTTCCACCAGTTCGTCCGTCATGAAGTTTAGATAATTCCTTTTCAACATCCCTTTTCTGAATACATCTCATAAAAACACCATCATAATTTTTTTTACGTAACATTCCTTAGATGAGATGATACTGAGCTTATTTGAGTCTGAGGGCTCTCTTCTTCTTGGGATATAAATAATTTGGGGAAAACTCATAGGTTAAATAATATTTCATTTCATAATACCATTGGTCAAAGTTAACAGGGATGTAGAAAAATTATTTTTCAAAAATTTCTTGATCCCTATACAATGCATGTTCTTGTACTTCATCGCTTGTTTATTCAACATCCAATTTACATAATCCTTTACCTTTGTTATAGCTTGTTCATATTCTTATAAGTTTGTTATCTAATTAGCTATTTTTTCTCTCGGCTCCTTTTGTACCAAGAGATTCCTGACAACGGGATAAGGGACAATAACATTTGTCTTTGATTTGAGAAAGAACGAACTTAAGTGTTTTATAGCTTTGAATACATCATAGGATTTCTTGTCCAGTTCTGGGTAGTTTAATTTTTCTCCATGCAAACTAGAACTCATAAAATCCACAGGGAACTCATCCGCTTTGTGGTTCTTCTATGTTAGTGTTGGACAGATTGTCATTGATGTCAACAAATTGAATTGATGATCTGTTGTTAATGATGAATTACCACAGTTGAGATTGTCATTGATGTCAACAAGAATATTAGTTAAGCAAAAGATGTCAAACAATGCGAAGAGGACGATAGCGCAAGCTCGGGAGGAAGAGCGAACAGGAAGAGTGCATTGCACAATATATCAGGTAGTAGAAGAAATTCGTGATTATTGTTGATCACGATAGGATCAACAATGTTCCTATGAATCAAACTCAGGAGGGATAGAGGCTTGAAAGAGCTTAGATGAAGGATGAGAGTCGAGTTAAGTTCAGAAGGGCTCGCGTCGAGTTCAGAGAAAGGACCCATCGATAATCTCGATGGACGGTAGAGATTGCTGGAGACAACAGGAACATATAGCCATGGGCCATTAGATCCAGCATAGATGCACGGAGGAAGTTGTTGACCGTTGATCTCCTTCAAGAGACTCATAAACCATCGAATCATATAAAATTGGAAGGATAGGATAAGCATGGCATAATATCAGTGATGAGGTTTGTTCAAAACCCAAAAAGCCGAAGCTCCAAAAGCTTAGGAGGAGGAGCGACGTGGACCGTTAGATTCAAATCAAAGGAGGAGTGACGTGGATCATCGATCTAACAAGAGTGGAATTTTGGAAACCGGGAGTTGGAGCATTGACCCCCCTTTATCACAGAAATGTTGAACCCCCGTCAGTCGTTGGATCACCAAGGTTATGGACCGTCAATCTATTTCCGTGAAATAAAACTCAAACCCTTCGATCATTTTGGTGAGATCATACATGAACCATCCGATCGTTTCGGTGATGCCATATGGGGAGTTTTCACCACAACTCACCCAATGTTCCAAAATCCCGACAGCCATCCATCTCAACACTTGATTAAGCCTTGGCTATCAGATTAAGAAATGTAAGGATCAAATATAAACCGTTGATTTATCTTTGAAAAACAAATGTGAATTGTCTGATCATTTCAGCTATATCCTAATCAGGATTTTCGAGGTATTGGAGGTCATGAGACCCGATGAGAAAAATTCCAAAGAACCGACCACTGTCCATCTTCATGGATAATATGACACGTCTGATCTGACCGGAAATTTTGTGATCGGGAATTTTGAAAGTGGAAGTCATGAATATTTGAATTCCTAAAACATTGAAACCTCGTCAACCATCCATCTCAGTGGGGAATTTGAACCATCCGATTGTTTTGGAGATTCCGTGATCGTGAGTTTAATAAAGTGTGAAGTCATGAAGACTCGAATGTCTAAATGCCGAACCCCGTTAGCCATCTATCTTGTTAGGAGGATTAATCATGGGCATTGAACTGAGAAGTGCTCAAATGTTCATTTGGTCTAATTGCCTAAAGCGTGAGGTCACTGTCATTGATCATATGGTAAAGAGGTTTGACTTTGCAGAATGTAATGCGTTGCCGAAATTGTTGAGCCAGTGGTTCTGTAACGCACGGTCATGTGAAATGTCTTGAAGGAAGCACCTCCACGGAATCTGGTCTTTGTGATGTAAAAGAGATTTTATATCGAGTATAAAGGATTAAATTGATCCATGACTGTGATCAATATATGAAAAACCTTCACGATAAAATGAACCGATACACAGTCATGATTAAAAGAAAATAAATCATGAAAATATGAATAAAGAATAAAAAGGAAAAATGATATTAATTAAAGTTTAGTTTATCATTTTAAATGAAAAGGTACAATGGTTCAAATAAAGGGACACGATGTTTTAAATTCCACACCCATTTGAAGAGTATATAAATGAGAAAAAGTGGTGAGAAGAATGTGTCTATGTAGTCCATATTAGAAGATCAAAAGCTAAAGTAGATTCCAGGAAGAAAATATAATACCTATGCATTAAGGGTGGTTGGGTGGTGCAAGGGTAGGTTGGTGCCTGCAAAGGGAGTTGGTGCTTCCTTGTCAGTTATAGATGACTAAACAGGGGGTCGTATCCTCCTACCAGATGGTGTTGGTAAACCAGGGTGTGGGCGCATCCTGATCAGTTGGTGTTGATCAAAGAGAAAGTACATCTTCCTTCTATGTAACATGTAAAACAAATTTTGGAGTTAATAGAAAAGAGTTTGTGGTTTTCCCATTTGGGTTCCATGATAAATTATTGTGTTAAAATTTTGTTTGCATTAATAAATGAAAAATTGATATCATTTTTGTGTCATTGATTCACCCCCCCCTCTCAGTGACAGGATTTGATCCTTTAATTGGTATCAGAGTAGTTTCCTTCAACACAGTATAACAAACTTGAAGGTAGATCCTGAAGATGGATCAACAAGAAGGAATGTCTAACAACAAAGCACCATTGCTCAATGGAGAAGGTTATGATCTGTGGAAAATAAGAATGAAAAACTTCCTTTTGGCTCTTGGTTTTGATATCTGGCAATCTGTTGTAGACAGTTACATTGCACCAACTACTCCACCCAAAGACTCTGGAGGAAAGAAAATCTGTAATGATAACTCAAGAGAATTTAATGGTATTCTAGCAGGGCTGAATAACTCTATATGTGTGAAATTTATGCATTGCAAATCGTCCAAATAAATCTGGGACAAATTGGAGGCTAAATATGAACGAGATGGAATAGTCAAGGAAGCCAAACTACAGATCTATAGAACTCAATTTGAAAACCTAAAAATGAAAGAAGAAGAAAATATTGCTGAGTACTTTCATAGGGCAAATGAAGTGGTCAACTCAATTAGAGCAGCAGGAGAAGAAGTTATAGATAAACCCATTGTGAAAAAAATACTAAAGTCATTACCGATGAGATATGATGCAAAGATTTCCTCAGTTGAAGATAGATCTGATCTAAGCTCACTCACAGTTGACCAGCTCCATGGAATTTTTACAGCATATGAGATGAGAAAAGGAAATAATAAATCAACAAAAGACGAAAAATATTTCAAAGCATTCAAGACAAAGATAAATCAGAAGCAAAAGACCTCAATCTTTTCATCATGAAGAATCTAATGTGGAAGAATCCAACTTCATTAGAAAACTTCAGAAAGGATCAAGAAAATACAAAGGCGAGCTTCCTTTCAAATTTTTTAATTGTGGCAAATTTGGTCATTTCGCATCCAAGTGTCCCTATCCCAAGGAGGACCCTAAAGAGAAACAAAACAAAAACAAACAATACCGGAAAAAGGAAAAACCCAACTACAAGAAAAATTTCTACAGAGGGAAAAAGAATTTCTACTCAAAAGAAGAAGACAACAGCTCATTACAGTCTAGTGACAATGATGAATTTGATGATGATGAAGTCATTTTCTTAGGTATTGAAGAATCTAATGAAATAGAAAAAAATAAACATGAGAAAGAATTAGAATATGAAGAAGAAGTTAATATGGAGGAAGAACTTCTCAGTGCCTTAGATGAATTAAGAAAATACAAAACCAGATACAGATAGTTGAAAAGTTTTGTAGTTGAACGGAAATAAAAATATGAACAAGAAGAAAAAGAGATGGAAAAACTTATGAACAATATGAAAAAACAAATCTTAGAAGAAAATAAGATTGAAGAAAGTCTAGAAAAGTCTCTTGAAGAAAAACAAATAACTGTTGAAAGGATGGAGAAAGAAATAGTCCATCTGAAAAAGGAGCTGGATGCAAAAATCATTCAAACAAAATATGAAAATAGCTCTAAAATATTAGATAAGATTATTACAGCCCAAAGGGATTCTGGAACTAAAAATGGAATAGGTTATTCTCAAAAGGAAAGCCATGTTAACTAAAAATGTTATGCAGATGCTCTTCACAGTACATTCAAGAAGAAAAATGAAGAGAAGATAAGTAATTATCAGAACTCCAGAAGATTACCTCCACCCATCAGGAAACGAGGAAAGACAATACCAAAGAAGTTTTACCAAAACAATTATCCTCGCATTTTTCCTAGTTATTGCTTTGCATGCTCTAATTTTGGACACAAAGCTATAAATTGTAGAGCATATAGAAATAAAAAATTGAAGGTTAAGAATTATATCCTTAAGGATAAACAAGCAACAAATCAAGTTAAGAGAAGAAACTATAACTCCTTTGAACCTCTACAAGAAGGGTACTTACAATGCTTCATATGTCATAATCATGGACATAAATCCATTAATTGCAGACTAATGAAAGTCTCAAAACATCCCAAGTTCATTAGAGAGCAGAAGAAACTTTGGAGAGTAAAAACATAAAAAAGTGAATGTCTTATTTCCCTAAAAACTCAAGATGAAAAGGATCTCTGGTATGTTGACAGTGGATTCTCAAAACATATGATAGGTAACAATGACAAGCTTTTAGACTTAAAGAAACAAAAAGGTAAAGTTACATTTGGTGATAATGCTTCAAGTAACATACTGGGGAAAGACACTGTGAGCTTGGGAAAAGACAAAGCTAGAAATGTACTACTTGTCATTAAATTGAAGCCTAGTTTATTAAGTGTCAGTCAAACCTATGATCAGGGATACTTCTACATATTTTATTCCCAAAAATGTGATATTAGGAGAGAAGACACAGGAAAATTAGTTGGTACTACTCCTAGAACTCCTGAAAATGTATATATACTAGATGCAAAATTGAATGAGGAGTGTCATATAAATTATGTAGATGAAAGTTGGATATGGCATCGAAGGTTGGGGAATATTAACTTTGACAATCTTGTGAAAGTCAACAACCTTGGTGCAGTAAGAAACTTGCCAAAAATCATTCAACCCTCAAATGCTATGTGTAGACACTGTCAACTAGGGAAGCAAACTAGGGTAAGGTTCAAAAAAAAAGAGTACACAACCTCTAAACATTTAGATATTGTTCAAACTCACCTATGTGTACCTACGAGAACCAAGAGTCTACAAGGAGAGTCTTACTTTATGTTTTTCATTGATGAATTTACTCAAATGAGTTGGATATGTTTTCTCAAAGAAAAATGAGAAGCAATCACCAAATTCAAAGCCTAAAACCCTTGTTGAAAATGAAAGGGATACAAAAATCAAATGTCTTAGATCATACAATGGTGGTGAATTCACCTCAAAAGAGTTCAATGTATTCTGTGAAACTCATGGAATAAAAATACAATTCTCTATTGACATAACACCTCAAGAAGACAGGATTGCTGAAAGAAAGAACATAACAGTTCAGGAGGCTGCAAGGACTATGCTCAATGAAGAAAAATTGTCAGATGGATATTGGAGGGAAGCTGTAAGAAAAGATGTATACATATTGAACAGAGGTCAAATAAGGGGTAATAGTGATAAAACTCCTTATTAACTATGGTTTGGAAGATCTCCATCAGTGAAATACTTCAAAGTATTTGGAAGTAAATGCTACATCAAAATATTAGATGAGAGTGTTGGAAAATTTTATGCCAGATCTGATGAAGGTATTTTTCTTGGATATTCTTCAAACAAGAAGGCATACAGATGATAAAATATTAGATCACATAAGATTGGCAAAAGTTCAGATGTCAAGGTGGATGATCTAAAAATGATAAGGATCAAAAATCAAGAGACCATATCTAAAAATAAAGATGAAGATGATGATGAGACATTCGGCACACAACTAGAAGAAGTAGAAGAGAATGAAAAAGAAAGGGAAGAAGATGATATGGATACTAGTGAAAGTGAAGAAGATAGTGA
>JASDQU010735949.1:11212-22867 GCA_032191745.1 Picea mariana | reverse complement strand
TACTTTATGTTTTTCATTGATGAATTTACTCAAATGAGTTGGATATGTTTTCTCAAAGAAAAATGAGAAGCAATCACCAAATTCAAAGCCTAAAACCCTTGTTGAAAATGAAAGGGATACAAAAATCAAATGTCTTAGATCATACAATGGTGGTGAATTCACCTCAAAAGAGTTCAATGTATTCTGTGAAACTCATGGAATAAAAATACAATTCTCTATTGACATAACACCTCAAGAAGACAGGATTGCTGAAAGAAAGAACATAACAGTTCAGGAGGCTGCAAGGACTATGCTCAATGAAGAAAAATTGTCAGATGGATATTGGAGGGAAGCTGTAAGAAAAGATGTATACATATTGAACAGAGGTCAAATAAGGGGTAATAGTGATAAAACTCCTTATTAACTATGGTTTGGAAGATCTCCATCAGTGAAATACTTCAAAGTATTTGGAAGTAAATGCTACATCAAAATATTAGATGAGAGTGTTGGAAAATTTTATGCCAGATCTGATGAAGGTATTTTTCTTGGATATTCTTCAAACAAGAAGGCATACAGATGATAAAATATTAGATCACATAAGATTGGCAAAAGTTCAGATGTCAAGGTGGATGATCTAAAAATGATAAGGATCAAAAATCAAGAGACCATATCTAAAAATAAAGATGAAGATGATGATGAGACATTCGGCACACAACTAGAAGAAGTAGAAGAGAATGAAAAAGAAAGGGAAGAAGATGATATGGATACTAGTGAAAGTGAAGAAGATAGTGAAGATGGAGATAGAAGAGAATAATTCCCAAGAAGAGATACAAAGACACCCTCAAGAATTATTCAAAAAAATCATCCCAAAGAACGGATTATTCGAGATATGAATGATGGAGTGCAAACAAGAAGACAACTATTGTATCAAACAGAATTAGCATTGTTGTCACATATTGAGCCAAGTTCAATCAAAGAGGCATGTAAAGACGAGAATTGGGTTAAATACATGAATTAAGAATTGGATCAAATTGAAATAAATCAAACTTGGTAACTAGTTCCTAGACCAAAAGATAAAAATGTCATTGGAACTAAATGGGTATATAAAAATAAAATGAATGAAGATGGGAAAGTAATCAGGAACAAAGCCAGATTAGTATGCAAAGGTTATTCTTAGGTTGAAGGATTAGACTATGAAGAAACATTTGCACCCGTAGCCATATTAGAGGAAATTAGGATGTTCTTAGCTTTCTCCAGCTACATAAAATTTAAAGTGTACCAAATGGATGTCAAATCAACATTTCTCAATGGAAATTTAGAAGAGGAAGTCTACATTGAGCAACCATATGGGTTCCAAATAACCAATAAAAGAGACTATGTTTTTAAATTAAAGAAGGCACTCTATGGATTAAAACAAGCACCCAGAGCATGGTATGCAAGGCTAGACTCTTATTTACAAAAACAAGGCCTCAAAAGGGGATCGAAAGACAACAATCTTTATTGAAAAATTGATGGTAATAACTTGATCATTGTGGAAGTGTATGTTGATGATATCATATTTGGTAGTAATAATATAAAAATGAGTGAAGACTTTGCTAAGATGATGCAGCAAGAATTTTAAATGTCTATGCTTGGTGAACTAAACTTCTTCCTTGGATTACAAATAATGCAGTCCAAAAATGGAGTTTTTATCCATCGGTCTAAATATGTTAAGGATATTCTTAAGAGATTCCAATTAGAGAATTTCAAAATTGTTAGTACACCTATGACAGTTGGATGCAAACTAAGCAAGAATGATGAGTCCAAAGTTGTAGATCCAAAACACTACATATCAATGATTGGTAGTTTTCTCTATGTAACAGCTTCTAGACCTGATGTCAAGCAAGTTGTTGGGATGGTGGCTAGATTCCAAGCATAACCTAAGGAGAGCCATGTTCAAGATGTAAAAATAATCTTTAGATATTTGAAAGGAACCATAGATCTTGGTTTGTGGTACCCTAGCAAGGACTCATTTAAAATAAAATCCTATTCAGATGTTGATTGGGTAGGAAGTGTAGATGACAGAAAAAGTATGAGTGGAGGAGCATTATTTTTGGGAGAATCACTGGTTACCTAGATAAGCAAGAAAAAATCCTCAATTTCTCTGTCTAGCACTGAAGCTGAGTATATTGTAGCAGCAGAATGTTGCACACAAGTGGAATGGATGAAACAAACTCTACAAGACATCAAAATAGTATTTGAAGAACCCACAACTATCCACTATGATAATACAAGCGCGATAAGTCTCTCTAAGAACCTTGTTCAAAACTCAAAATTGAAACACATTCCCATAAAGTACCACTATCTAAGATATCAGGATGAAAATAAGAACATTAAATTGGAATATGTTCCAACACAAGAACAGGTGGTAGATATTTTTACAAAACCCTTAAGAAGAGATGTATTTGAATATCTTAGGAAAAAATTGGGAATAATCCTTATTCCTACCTAAATCTCTCAAGAA
Source organism: Picea mariana (assembly GCA_032191745.1). Classification (NCBI taxonomy): domain Eukaryota; kingdom Viridiplantae; phylum Streptophyta; class Pinopsida; order Pinales; family Pinaceae; genus Picea; species Picea mariana. Next base: position 20,385 of record JASDQU010735949.1, on the reverse strand, counting down.
AATAATGCATCAGTTGGCACCTATTCAGGGGGAGATAGCAATCAACGACAGAAGGAGTCATTCAATTATGACAGAAAAAGTGTGATTGCAGAAGGTGTTACCAGTGGTCATAAAAGTAATTATACAAACATATCATAGGAGAATAAACCCTTTGCCATTGATGTCAAAGGGGAAGAGAAACTTCATAAAAAGAAAACCCTCATAAGAGGAAAGCATCATCATAGGGGTATCTTTCAATATGAAGTTAGTGTGTTTCCCTCAATGACAAAGGGGGAGATTGTTGGACAGATTGTCATTGATGTCAACAGTCGAATTGACGATCTATTGTTAATGATGAATTACCATAGTTGAGATTGTCATTGATGTCAACAAGAATATCAGTTAAACAGAAGATGTCAAACAATGTGAAGAGGATGATAGTGCAAGCTCAGGAGGAAGAGCGAATAGGAAGAGTGCATTGCACAGTATATAAGGTAGCAGAAGAAATTCGTGATTATTGTTGATCATGATAGGATCAATAATGTTCCTATGAATCAAGCTCATGAGGGATAGAGGCTTGAAATAGATCAGATGAAGGATGAGAGTCGACTTAAGTTTAGAAGGGTTGGCATCAGGTTCAGAGAAAGGAGCCATCAATAATCTCGATGGACGGTAGAGATTGTTGGAGACAACGGGAACATATAGCCATGGGCCGTTAGATCTAGCATAGATGCACAGAGGAAGTTGTCGACCGTTGATCTGCTTCGAGAGACTCAACATCCATCATATCATATCAAAGTGGAAGGATAGGATAAGCGTGGCATAAGATCAACGATGATGTTTGCTCAAAACCCCGAAAGCCAAAGCTCCAAAAGCTCAAGAGGAGGAGCGACATGGAGCGTTAGATTCAAAGAAAAGGAGGAGTGATGTGGATCATCAATCTAACGAGAGAAGCATTTAGGATACTAGGAGTTGGAGCATCGACCCCCCTTTATCACAGGAATGTTGAAACCCCGTCAGTCGTCGGATCACCAAGACTATGGACCATCGATCTATTTCCGTGAAATAAAACTCAAACCGTCTGATCGTTTTGGTGAGATCATATGTGAATCGTCCGGTCATTTTGGCAAGATCATATGTGAACCATTTGATCGTTTTTGCGATGCCAAACCAATATTTTTCACCACAACACTCTCCCAATGTTATGAAATTCTGGCAGCCATCCATCTCAACGCTTGATTAAGCCCTGGCCGTCAGATTAAGAAATGTAAGGATCAAATATAAACCATTGATCTATCTTCGCAAAACAAATGTGAGTCATCCGATCATTTCATTGATATCCTAATTGGGATTTTCAAGTTGTTGGATGTCATGAGACCTGATGAGAAAAATGCCAAAGAAACAATGATTGTCCATCTTCATGGAGAATATGACACGTCCGATCTGACCGGCAATTTCGTGATCAAGAATTCTGAAAGTGGAAGTCACAAAGATTTGAATGCCTAAAATGTCAAAACCCCGTCAACCATCCATCTCAGTGGGGAATTTGGACTATCTGATTGTTTTGGCGATTTCGTGATAGTGAGTTTAGTAAAGTGTGAAGTCACGAAGACTCAAATGTCTAAATGTTGAAACCCCATCAACCATCTATCTTGTCAGGAGGGTGAATCATGGGTGTTGAACTGATAAGTGATCAAATGATCATTTATTCTAATTTCCTAAAGCATGAGGTCACCACCATTGGTCATATGGTAAAGAGGTTTGACATTGCAGAGTGTAATGCATTGCCGAAATTTTTGAGCCAGTGGTTCTGTAACACACGGTCATGTGAAATGGCTTGAAGGAAGAGCCTCCATGGAATCTGGTCTCTGTGAAGCAAAAGAGATTTGATCGAGTATAAAGGATTAAATTGATCCATGACTATGATCAATTTATGAAAAACCCTCACGGTAAAATGAACCAATACACAGTCATGATTAAAAGAGAATAGATCATGAAAATATGAATAAAGAATAAAAAGGAAAATTGATATTAATTAAAGTTTAGTTTATCATTTTAAATTAAAAGGTACAATGTTTCAAATAAAGGGACATGATGTTTTAAATTTCACACCCGTTTGAAGAGTATATAAACGAGAAAAAGTGGTGAGAAAAATGTGTCTCTGCAATCCATATCAGAAGATAAAAAGTTGAAGCAAATTCCAGGAAGAAAAGATAATACCTATGCATTAAGGGTGGTTGGGTGGTGCAAGGGCAGGTTGGTGCCTGCAGAGGGAGTTGGTGCTTCCTTGTCAGTTATAGCTGACTAAACATGGGGTCATAGCCTCCTACCAGTTGGTTCTGGTAAACCAGCGGGTGGGTACATCCTGATCAGTTGGTGCTGATCAAAGAGGAAGTACATCTTCCTTCTATGTAACATGTAAAACAAATTTTGCAGTTAATAGAAAAGAGTTTGTCGTTTTCCCATTTGGGTTCCACGATAAAATAATGTGTTAAAATTCTGTTTGCATTAATAAATGAAAAATTGATATAATTGTTGTGTCACTGATTCACCCCCCACCCGCTCTCAGTGACAAGATCTGATCCTTCAGTTAGAATAGATACAAATTCGATGTCAGAAGCAAAAGTGTAGAGAATGGACTCTCGAATGAACTCATTACTTAGTAACACAGGATCTTGCACTATGTCTGCTTTGATTTTATCAAAATATGCCTTTTCTTTAAATTCCCATTTGATTCTGCATTCTTTTGTATGATTTCTTGCATAGGTTTTATTGTTTCAACAAATCTAGGGATGAATCTTCTCACGAAATGTATTCTTCCTAGGAAGGAAGGCATAGATTTTTTGTTATGAGGGGGAGAAATGTTTGCAATACTTTCAATTCTTTCAGGCTCAATTCTCATACCATGCTTAGAAACTATGAACCCTAACAATCTTCCCTCATCAACTGCAAACAAATATTTTTTAGGATTGAGATAAACACCATATCTTCTGCACCTATTGAATACTTTCCCCAAATGGGTTATATGGTCTTTTATATCCCTGGAGAAGATAGTGACATCATCTAGATACACTAAAACACACTCCCCAATCATACCTCTAAAGGAAATGTCCATTACTCTTTGGAAAGTTCCTTCAGCATTGATCAGACCAAATGGCATCTTCCTGTAAGCATAAGTTCCCCATTTAGTCTGAAAGGTAGTCTTCAATTGATCATCATGGGAAACTAGGACTTGATTATAGCCAGAAGAACCATCTAACAGGGAGAGCATTTCATAGCCAGACACACATTGCAAAATTTTCTCCATAGGGGGAGCTAGGTAGTTGTCTTTATCCAAGAATCTGTTAATGTTCTTGAAGTCAATACATAACCTTATATCTCCATTATTTTTCCTCACTAGTATGAGGTTATAAATCCATTGAGTATGTATGTATGGGAATATAATCTTAGCAGCTACCAACTCCTTCATCTCAGCTTTGACCTGAGGCTCAATAATGGGATGAATCTTCCTCATATTTTGTTAAAAAGGTTTGGTTTGAGGCTTCATTGGAACAACATGTTGTATGATTTTGGTTTCATAAGTATTGAGGTATTCATATTTCCATTCAAAGATGACTTTATATTCCTTGAATACTTTGATGTAAGATTTTTTTTATTCAGGAGAACAACATTTTCCCAAGTTGATATTTCGAGGTGTAGTACTCATTCCCAAATTTATCACTTCAAACATCATTAATGAGCTATTGGTTTTGCAATTTTTTTCTTTATTGAACTTATCTTGGAAGTGACAAAGCTTCTCTAGTTTGCTTACATTCTTAGCGATATTGTTGGCTGAGGTTGATGGGATTCTTGGTTGGGATTGATTAGCACTATCTAAATTCACCATTAGATCATGTGGATCTTCATATATAATAGATTATTTGAATGTATCTTTGAGGTATAAGAAGATTATAAGTTGTTGGTCATCGTCAAAGACTCCCCAACTGGTGATGTTATCAGGAATTGAAGGCTTGTACAAAAGTTAAATAGAGAAAGTGTCAGGCATCAATTCATCTGAAGGTACTAATCTAGATGCGGCATTTTCTACCATATAAGCATCATAGTTCAATCAATGAGGAATAGAACTAATATTAAATGCAACAAAAGACTTGATTAGTTCTCATACCTCTAACTGATAATTTTTCAAATGACTTGAAAGAAAATGGATGGTGTTTCTTACTTGTCTTATGAAAATTCCAGAATCACCAAATACCTTATTTTTCTCATCTTTCAAATCCACTGCCTTTCTTAATCCTTGTAATAAAGATTCATATTCGGTAGTATTATTGATGTATTGGAATTCTAGTCTGCACGCAATTAACATTTTCCTTCCTTTTGTATCTTTCATTATGCAACCGACACCTACACCTTCTAAAGATTTGGATCCATCAAAAAATAGTGTCCACGTGTTAGGATCCCCTTTATTTGTTTCAACAATTGATTTAGACTGTGTTAGGTTGTACACTAGAGGAAATATTAGTTTGATCTACTATACTACAGTTGGGCTCAATAATATGAGTGAAATGAAGGATTTTAGATTGTGTGTTAGATTCCACAAAATATGATGTTTCAGGTGTGTAATTCCCAAAAAAAATCTCATATAATTAATTACCCAAAATTGAGTTGTTAAACATTATTGGTTCATTTGGGTTGTTCAAGCCAGTAACTACATGTTTCATATATCTCTCCCTGTCAATTATGATTTGATTCATTTTACCATTGTAAGGAAGTCATAGATGAGACCAGTCAGTAGCAAAGTAATCACTTAGCATAGAATACCAATCCATACATAAAAGCATTCCATAATTATTAGGTATGTCTACTACAGTTATATTAATAGTTTGATGAACTTTAGAATCAGTAGACATCCTGATAAAAAAAAAAAATCCCCAATAAATTTGACTCAAGTTCTATATAATTGAACAATATGAATGCTAGATGGTTCAGGTTTGACATTAAGTTTTTCTCATACATTGATAGGCATGACATTATATGAATCTACTGAGTCTACCATACAATTATGAACATTCCTATTCAATATTTCAAAAGTAACAAGGAATGGTGGAGTAGTAGATCTGGACCTTTGTCTAGTTACGGATGCATTCATGGCTACTTGAATCTTAGATGGAGAATTTTTTCTAGAAGTGTTTGTCTTGGTCATTCCCCTTTTCTCCCTAGAATTAATTTATTTAGTGCCAATAGAAGTTTTCCCTTGTAGAGTTTTAATAAAAATTTCTTGAATTTGCAGGATCTTCATAAGCTCGAACAGGGAAATGTTGTCTTTAGTCTTCTTCATATCTTCTAGGAAATCATATTCCAACCTGGATAGGGGCATGGATGAAGCATTAGTTTTGGGTGCTTGATCAAATTATTTATGGTTGGAGTGTGTGGTTTTGGAAGAATTGGGAGTGGTGTTGGTGGAAGAATATGCTTGTTTGGTATTGGATGGGGAGGAGTAGGAGGATTAACAGTACTTGGGGTATCATTTGAGGTCCTTTTGTTAACACTTCTTGTATTTACAACGTTTTGGGACATGTCTACTTCCTCTGTTTCTTCTTCCTCCCCTCCATAAGAGATATCCCATAAATAATTCAGTTGGTGTTCTTCGATTTCTTAGGACTCCTAGGGTTGTTCTTGTTGTTCATGATTCTCCTCTTCTTCTTCCTTGACTTCAGTCATATTCTCTGTTGCCCAAGTTTGTATATCTTGGAAAATTTCTTCCATGTTAATTTCATCTGCTTGAGAAGGATTGGTTTTATTAGTTGGTGGAGTGTTTTTTTATTTTTTAGGAGGGAACCTAAAGAATTTCTTCTAGCTAGGAGATCCTTCTCATCCACTCTTCTTCAAATCTAACAGCTCATTGGAGAGTTTCTTAACAATCCTATGAAGAGTATCCATGTCCATGGAATCTGAATTCTTCTTCTCTTTTGGGGGTTTGGACACAATTTCTTTACTTTTACCTTTATCTTTGGATAATTCTTCTCCAGGATTTCCTTTTAAACTCATCATGTTATTTTCAACTTTAAGGGCTTCCTGGAAGGCTTCTTCAAGGGTGGAGTTTTCATCATTCTTAACAAACATTGCCATGGACATAAGTAGACCAAAGGTATATAATTTGATGGAAATTTATTCAATAGGTTTAGAGGCTTGAGGGATACATCTCAGTAGAGTAAGGAAGAGTTGGTTATAATCATTCACCAGTTCCTTAGAATCCATTTTGACTCTTGACATTTCTAGGACTAGAGTTGTTGGTGTCTTATTTTCTTGAAACTTCCTAAGGAAGATAGTTTCAAGAATTCTCTAGTCAGTGATGGAAGCTTCCTATAAAGAGAAGAACCATGTACAAGATCTATTCTCAAATGTAAGTGGGAACAATCGAAAGATGACATCTTCGTGCCTAATTCTTTGGAGTTTTACTGAAAGTAAGAATTTCTTAATGTGGTCTTCAATTGAATCTTTTCTGTCAGGGTCAAATTTTGGTAAGCATTTCTCTGGATATATGGGAATGTCATGCACAATCTAGGGTAAAATGATTACGTCGAGAACCAACAAAGGATGATAGGGAGGGGGTTTTGATTAGAATTATCTCCAACCATGTTTGGAGGTTGGTACAAGATTATCTGGAGCAGGTTGTTTTCATGTTCACCTTTGTGTTCCTCTTCTTCCTTGGAGTCTTCTTCTAACTCATTCTTAGGTGTGTGAGGTGGGGATTCAGGAAGAGAGGGAGGTATACCACCGACCCCACCAGCTAGTATGTAATTTTCAAGGTCAATATCATAGGTCTCTTCAAAACCTAGTGTGTCTTGAGGTATGTGATATATGAGGGTTCTAATAGAGGGATTTTTTTGATACACGTAAGGATCAGTAAAGAGGGATGTTTATTGCAAGGATCTTGTTGAAATTCAGGTAGTGAATAGTCAATGGGAAGTTGTCCTGTATGTCTTCTCAGTTTTATAGTTAGGGTGTGATTCACATGTTCCTAGGATTTCTTTGGAATGGTATTTACATATGGGAGGGTTAGTATGTGGGGTTGAGTTGAAGAAAATGCAAACTCGGGATGAGTGGAAATATGTTGATTACTAGCTTGAGTTAGTGTATTCATAACATAAGACGAGGGAAGTGTAGTGTGATTGAAATAAGGTGGATGGGAATCACTAGATAAAGAAGAGCTAACTTGTGGAATAGAATGAGAAGGGTTTGTATTTCTCTTTGCAACCATTCAATTCTATGGCCCTCCTTCTAGCACCATTTCTATTGACGGGTATGAATGTCCTGTCAAGAAAATTAGGGAGAACACCCAATGGTAGGTCCCAATTAGACACACTCTCGTATGGGATGACGTTTTTGAGCATATTTTGTCTTGGTTACAAATCTAACTAATATGCTATCTAAAATGTGAATCTAAGAACCAAAGGTTCTCAAATGAATTAAAATTATAAAGAACTACTTCTAAGCTAAGATCATTATCTACAGTCCTAAGATGCACTTCTATTCTATTCTTTTCTAACCTATCCTGATTAGGAGAAAATTAAACATAAGTGCAGTGAATTTTTTTTATTACTTGCGAAGAAATAATTCACAGAAGAAAGAAACATGAAATATTAACAATACAAAGAGTTAGAAACAAATAAATGATTCACTAAACTGATCATATTGTCATTGCACTTAGAGTAAAAAATTATGGTGACTGTAAACATATGAAAATTAGTTCAGAAGTAGTTCATAAAACCAATATTCACATATAACAAAGATAAACACACATCAATAAAAAAATCTCATTCATACATATTAGCACCACAATCTTCAAAATGTCTCTGGTTCCAATTAACTTGCATTAAAAATATTGTTCAACTACATCCAAAAAACAAAATCCCCCTATCATGGACATACCTCATTTTTATAATATGGAGAGACTATTTGCATCCTCATGATTCAATTATGAGCCGAGGGCGTTAATTTTGTACTTTTGGGAAACCTGCTGTAATGATCCCAAGCCATTATGCAAGGATCATCACTGTTTTGGTGTCTTTTTAAAACTTTTTCTGAGTGAGGTATTTCGTCAAACACTTTACTGATCTACCTTTTAGATGTGTTTATATGTGTGTATGCAACAAATAACAGAAAGAGATAACCATGGAACATACCTCAACCATATGCAACAAGATAGACAAGCCAAAACATCTTAATTCTTCTTTATTCATAAAATAGAGAAACCTGCTACAATGAAGATGTCGATCTAGAATGCTCAACAGATGGCCAAGGAGATAGACAATAGATAAGAGCTGCTACAAAATGCTCCTGCTAATACAAAAGATGCCTCCAAAGGCTGAATAAGAAATGAAGATCAATACAAGCAGATCTGAATGCCAAACTCTCCAGCTGAAGAATGCCACACTCCAATAGAAGGATGAAACCCTCAATAACTCGGCCCTGCTGCCAAAAGTGTCCAATCACACTAATATATATGCCAACTGATATATCGGGTGATGGTAAGAACAACCCAGGTGACCGAATCTCCAAGATCCCTCTCAATCTCTATAGATCTGAAATCCCCCACTGAATGGTGCGCCCCACTCGATGACTGAAACCCTAGATAATTCGGCCCTGCTACCAAAAGTGTCCAATCACCCTAACAAATATGGAAACTGATAGATCGGGTGATGGTAAGAACAACCTAAGTGACCGAATCTCCAAGATCCCTCTCAATCTCTGTAGATCTGAAATCCCCCACTGAATGGTGTGCCCCACTGGATGACTGAAACCCTAGATAATTCGGCCCTGTTGAAGGAGGCCTCCAAATGCTCTGAAACTCTCCTGAAATATAGATCATGACACTGAAAGTCACTAGGTAAAGTCTCAGGGTCAGATCTGAATTGTAACCCCTCCAAACGGACTAGATCTGGATCTCAAAAATGCCCTCCTTCTCTTCAATTCACCCCACTGCTCAAGAAATAATCTGAGCCATAAAACTGTCTCAGAAAGCACTAGATCTGATGTCCAAGGCTCTGCAATGAAAACCCAAGTGATAGAATCCTCAACGGCCCTGCCAATATCCTACAACGAATCTCTCTCCAAAGATGGTGCACCCCTCTTGCTGGAATCCCTCAACTGGTGTGCCCTCTCTCTATCTGCACATGAAACTGATGTAGAATCCT
>JASDQU010735948.1:102224-118842 GCA_032191745.1 Picea mariana | reverse complement strand
CAGTACAGAATCCAATAGCAGCAATAAATATCAACACTCACACAGAATATTCTCTTGGTATTTGTGCCCAATCTCTCTTGGGAAATGTGCCCTCCTTTCTTCCCTAACTTTCCTCTCTCAAGTTATCTCATAAATATTTCTCAATCTCCTTCTCATTGTCTTGCACACTACCCTAGGTATTCTCTTATAACCAGAAAGTGACTCTTCACCCTCTCCAACCCTAAATCTAATGGCCAAGATCTAATCTTGCCTTTACAAGATCAAGGGTCATGATTCATTCCTTCAAAAATAAATCACTTTAAAATATTAAATTACATTTTTACTTTATAACATAAGTGCACTTTATGAGATAAAGTCACTTTAATATTAGAAGGTACACTTTATTAAAAAGTCACTTACATAAAAGAACCACTTTATCACAACTTTATAAAAACCCATTACAAAGTCAAGTGTCTAGTAGTGTAGGTACAAGGTTACTTCTGCATACAAGACAAACATGCAGAGTACCTCCCGAGCTAAAAAGATAACAATTATTGACCAATCAAAACGCCCTAGTGGTTCAAGCAAGCTTAAAGCATAAGGAAAAGTTCCCAACTTAGACAATTTCAATATCTCGTGTTTTCATGTATCTCGATGCAATGACTTTGTATCTCCAATGCAAGTAGATTAGTTCCTTTAACTATTGGGTTGTAGAGACTCAAAAATTAAATAGATATTTGAGCTACTTCCTTGTGGGTGTAAGCCCTTTTAGTCCCCAAGGCAAGCTAAGTTGTCTAGGAAAAAACCCTACGATGGTGTAAACCCTTTTACTCCTCCTAGGAATTTCCTATGCAACAAAGTATTTCAAGACAAATATAATGGACTTAGTGGGGTTGTATGCACTTATACTCCCCAAAATTTTAAGCAAATTAACCTTGAAACCAAGAAAAGAAGCAATAGCAACAAATATTCCTTACCTAGTTCAAGCATTAACAAGATAACCTCTTTTTAACCAAGAAAATACACCATAGAGAAATAAATAGACCTCCACTAGAGATAGCGCATCATTCATACATCCAATATCCAAACCAAAAACATTACAAGAGAAAGTGAGAAAATAGAGATGCAAAAATTCCCAAGTAGGGTGCAAATTTTAGTCAAGAATGTCTTCTCTCAAGTGAAAGCTATGATCAAAATGAAATCTAAGTGATCCTTATTTATACAAATCCTACTAAAAGTGTTTTTCCACTTAATTTTAGGGTAAACCACAAAGTAAGGGGTCAACAACCCTTACTTTTCCCCATTATATAATAAAATTCAAATTTATCTTTAAAAATGCACATAAGAAACCCTAAGGTGATGTCATCCCTCTTCTAGGGTGATGTTTTGGCATCAAGAGAAGGATGTTTGGCTTGGAGTTTACACATTGGGATTCCCAAATCCTTTTCCTCAAGTGTTGTGATCTTCAAGGTGCTTCTATCCATCCAAAGATTCCAAATTTCAAGTAGCGACAACACCACCACCACATCCCTAGCCCTAGGGTGACATCAACCTCCTCAAAGGTGACGTTGTAGCCTCAAGAGAAAATCGTTGGGTTGGATAATGGTTGATTTATGTCCCCCATGGTATATCCTCAGGCTTCCAAAGGATAACATCATTTTTCAGTGTGTGGGCCAGGGTATCTAACTTGTGGGATTCAAGCCCCAAGGAAGCGCAAGCTAGGCCTTGTTCTTCCAAATTTGTCCACCAACTAGGTCCTACAAAGATACTGAATACGACCTCCAAGGATCTCAAGTCAAATGCATCATGATAAGTAAATAAAATAAGCAAAAATCCATCCAAAACACCTCATCAAAATAAACAAGTGCTCAAAGACCCTATGCAATTTGTCCAGTTTAAGTATGGGAGGGTTGACAAAGTGAACTATTGGGTGAATTGTACTTCAAGTTTAGGAGTGTTTCCTGAGTGGACCTCTCTCTAGGTCATGTGGATGAAGTGACATGGATGGGGGAAATAATTTTGGGCATGGGTTTCATGACATACAAGGGATCATAGTGTCTCATGTATGGGTTCCTTTGTAGAGCATGTGTTGCACCTTTGTTTTCAATGCAACATTTTTTCCAAGCCCATTTATTGTCTTTTACTCTTTTAAGATGTTTCCAAGTTGAAGCTATGGTAGAGATTCTACCTAATAATGAAAAATAGTGCCCACCTTGACTCTACCCTATTCACATCATGCTTCCCCAAGTTGAAGACAATGTGTGGGACTTCTACCTAAGCATGAAAAACATTTCTCACACACGCTCTACCTTGGTTGGCATTTTTTCATTTGTTATTTTCTAGCGGGTCCCATTAATTTCTTGTGAGAGAAATTTCATTTTCCTCGGGATCCCTAGGTGAACATCTAGAAGGTTCATGATTGGATTTTATATTTTTCTAGCTACAAGACTCTAGGCCTTCAGCCCCTTTTTCTCATGAAATGAGGGATGATCCTTTCTTGGGTCAGTACACCCGAAAATCCCAAAACGAAAGGAGATGAGTGGATGAAGTATGGAAAGTGACAAGTGTTCCAGATTATTTTTGGAATGAAATGAAAGAAGAGATATTACAATGAAATACACATAAAAATTTCCATAAACAGAGAAATACATCAATACATGATTTCTATTAATGAAATAAATATACAGAGTTCAAGACTCGCTATAATGGCAACAACTTTATCTCTGAGAAGAGATGTCACGGCTATGCTCATTTGCAATAAGATGAGTACAATGAGGCTCTGAAGGCCTTTTTATGATAAACATGAATTCCCAAACCCTAGACATCCAAAAACCTAACCCTAGGAGATGAAGTGCCAAGTCATGTGGGCCCCATTGGGGTAAGTCACTACATTAAATTCTCAGGGTCATACGTTTTTCATATGATCTTTGTTTTATGTGTGTGATAGTCCATTGGAAATGTATTTTCGAGAACTACGCATTATTTTGTCAAACTTTAACTCTGTCTACAGTTTGATTGTGGCAAGACAAGAAAACATTGTTTAGAGTCCCAAAACGGCTCTGGAAGTACAGAAATATGTACTTACATGAAACTTCCCAAATAAGCCAGTTGGAATAGGTGGGAGGCCACCAATATCCACCTGGATGTTATGTAAGGCTTCAGGATAGATTTGGAAGTGCAGAGCCCACAATTACAAAGAAATTTCTCCATTACAGAGAAACTTGTTGAACTAAAATTTGTCAAGATGAGCCAGTTGGAATTTGGAACAGTTGGGTGGCCACCAATATCTACCTGGATCAATCCTCCCCCCTTAGGAAGCAATGGTCTCCATTTCGTTGAGTTCCCAAGGAAGAGGGGAAATCGTTTTCTAAATCTGAATCTTGGTGAGTTGCGTTCCTTGTTGGAGAAGTTGCACTGCTTAATCTATGGAAGGTTGTCACAAACTTGTTGTTGGCGGGGTCGAATCTGTTCCACCAACCTGTTGTCTCTGGGCTTGACAGTGAATTCTATAGGAACCATTATAGGTGAAGAAACTTATTTTCTTAGGCAATTTTCTTCTATTGTATAAAAGGTGTTGAGGTTGCAGTGGTTGTAGTGGCCTTTTGTGCATCCTTTAAACAGACTGTAAAGAGGATGAAGTTTTCAATATGAGAGATTACCTTGTGACATTGTTGTGTTCGAACAATAGTTGGAACTACTTCTGGTATCCTATAGAGTTGACCCCCCATAGTAGTAATGACACTATAGGGTTGAGACTCGTAAACAACATGATGTTTCCACATATATGGTTGGACCAAAACAACATCACAAAAATCAAGAGGGGCAACATCACACACTACCTCATCCTTGAAGAGTTGGATGCCATAGGATAGACGGCATTGTTGGTTGACACGGAGATCTCGTCCCTAGTGAATCCAACCGATGTTGTATGGCTACGGGTGTGGTTTTGTCGACAACCTCAATTGTTTGATGACCTTGGCTGAGATGAGGTTTTTCTAGATGTTGTTATCAACAATGAAATGCAATCGGGTCATCTTCACCCACATCTTTGAATGGAAGAGGCACTCCCCCTCTTCAGGATCTATTGGTTCTTCAAGTTGAATTATTGTGGTCGCAACAATAGCAATGGGGTTTGCGTCGATGATATGTTTGTTTTCAATATTTTCTGGATCAGATTCTAAATCAGGATTTGGCTCCATGTCTTTGACCTCGGCCACTATTGGGGCTAAATATATGCACTATTAATTCCCACATTTAATTATCAACTGGGGCTCGTAATCTTCGAGGTGCAGGAACAGGAAACGCAAGATCAGAGCCTAGTGTAGCCTAATCTAAAGCCAACAAAACAATCCTCAAACCCACACTGCAACAAATTAACACTAAGGATTCATCACTGGGACACATGAATAACTTAGTGCTATAAAGGCTTAGATCACAATCTTTCATGCACTGAGGGTGATGTTCATGTTATTAATCATGGGTATCTTACTTAAGTTTCTTTCGTTCAATGGATTCCAGTAGTGGTTAGCTAAGCTACAAGAAAACTAAATCAAAGCAAACTAGATTAAAAGATTATGAAGACAATCTGAAAATGACTTGTAAATGTATGAAACTAAAACTCCAAGACAATTCTTCAAATGGATACAACAACAATGATGAAATCTACCAAATGGAATAATGGATCTACCAAATAAATGAAAATATGTAACACTGGTCTATATAAAAAGGAATAGCTGGAAGGAAATGCACTCTGTGTTTTCCGTGTTCGATGGATTGCAGATGTGATAGAATCTTCTAATTAATTCCAAGAACAGAATTTTAGAGTGAAAGTAGAGGAATATAAGAAGAATGTTTTTAACTCTTTGTATTTTATATATTATTGGACTAATGAGAACAATTCAAAAAGAATTATTGAGAGCTGGAATGGAAATGATCTACCTCTGTAACCAATCTCGAAACAACTCAAATCTGGGCGCAATTGATTAGAGAGCGTTTATGTTTATGGATGTAATGTTGGGTATGATGGAATTGAGTTCTTGTGAATGTAAGTTGATGTATGGTTTAATATATTTGTATGAGGAAAATGGAGGTGTGGTTATGAGAGAGAATAACAATGGGATAGCACGAATTGGAAGAGGGAACCATGGTCAAAGTGTAGTGAGTTTGGAAAAATGGCATGGCTGTAAGTTGCAATGATGATTTGGGAAATGCAATCAGTAGAAACAGAGTATTTAGAACAAAGATATGAAACCTGATGTGAAGGTGTGTGGATACATAATTTGGGGTGATCTTGAACATGTACTCATACTCTAAAATCAAATTGCACATACTGCTGGAAATAAGTGTGTTAGAACCTAATAAACATGAAACAGAGCAGTGAAAGAAGGAAGTGGTAAATACAATGGGAGAGATGGAACATTATTGCATACACTTGAAGAATCAATCATGAGTATTTAATGAACCTGAATTCATAAAACTAAATCAAATTGCAATTACACAAATGATGAATTGAAATTACAATGTAATTAAGCTAGAAATGCAATTAACTAAATACTAATTACTATGCAAATTAGATAATAAACAAGACCAACACATACCAGGTTGAAGGGGGCCTACCTCAACTAGCATGTGTGGCTAGAAAGGCTTACAAACCCAAGGAGTAATCACACTCAATGACTCATAACATCAACACTTCCTTATTCAATTCAAATCCAGAAATTTACAACGCCTTTCTTATAGATCCAAATCTCTCCATATAAGAACATACTAACATAATGATGATAATAATTCTCCCCTTTCCCTCAGTCTCATGAGGCTTATTTATACATTAAGAATCATTGAGGAGTTGATGGGACCGAATCCCAAAGCTCTGATTTCAAAATTTACAATTTTAGATAAAATCCTCAAAAATCTGGGTTTTATTGCAATTTGGGTAGATTCGAGTTAGTCCCCCACCCATATCTTCCCAACCAATTATGATTTTGAAAAACTGTCCACTTCTTATTCAATTTTCCATATTCTAGACAAAACCGATTTTGTATAATTTCTAGATCTGATGCCATCTGCATGAAAATTGACGCACAAGTTGGCAGTTTGAGTTTTTCAATAATTTTAGC
Source organism: Picea mariana (assembly GCA_032191745.1). Classification (NCBI taxonomy): domain Eukaryota; kingdom Viridiplantae; phylum Streptophyta; class Pinopsida; order Pinales; family Pinaceae; genus Picea; species Picea mariana. The sequence goes on along the minus strand of JASDQU010735948.1, from coordinate 112,747 downwards.
AGAATCATTCCCCCTAAGATGGAGTTCCACACGTGTGAGCTGGGTGAATTTGGTCTCACATGTCCGCATGTAAACGTGGCTTTGGATAAAACCCATGTACCCGATTTTCCTCTAGAAGCTTTCCAAAATTTTGAATTATTTCTAGTACCGGATTGTTGTTGATGCTAGTACCGGATGACTTGGAGCATTCTGGTACCGGATGGTTTATGGAACATTCTAGTACTGGATGTGTTGAATTGCGAGTACCTGATGATATGGAGTGTGAGTACCGTATGACATGGAGTGTGAGTACTGGATGACATGGAGTGTGAGTACCAGATGACTTGTAGAACCTTCTGGTACCGAATGACTTGGAGTACTGGATGAGCGCAGTATTGGTACCGGACAAAATGAGTACTGGATGACATGAATTATGGGTACCAAATGAGATGGAGTATGGGTACCATATGACTGTGCAGGTACCGGTTGACTGTAGAACCTTCTGGTACCAGATGACTTGGAGTACCGAATGACCTACAATGCTAGTACCAGAACAAGAACAATACATGTATCGGAACATGGACGGTGCATATACCGTAACCTGAACAATACAAAAGATGTTGCTTGGACATAGAATCATATGATTAAACCATCATCGACAAAACTATTGTATAATTGTCCTTTTAATCGCTAAAAATATGGAAAATTATGTATTAACCACATAGGATGAATAACAAGAGATAATGGGGGTTTATGGTGAAATTAGCGATATATTATTAACGAAATGTAGGGAGAAGGTGTAATGATGAGTGTATTTGTATGGTGGAAAGTATGACAAAACTGGAGCTCAACACACCCCCAAACCCAAGGATTTGCATGTCCTCATGCAAACAAGGTGAAGAACTTATGATACTCTGCTTATAGATTTATGTGACATTGTTTCTTTTGTGTAGGTGTTAGTTCTTGTGGAATGACACTTTGGAAACTGCCACAGATTGATTTCAAATAGAGGAACAAAATTATCATAAAAATGGAGGACAAGCAGTGGATGAGGTATCAAAGTGATGGTGAATGATGTGCATATGGAGAATGGTTTATAAAATGTTGGTGATGGTGGTCGTATGAACTTGGACATCCATTTTAAGACGAATATTTATTTTTTGGTTCTTTTCTTAGATAGGCAACAATGACTTCATCCTCTTTGAGATGACTTAATAATGCTTTATGATGTACAAAGGGAAGACACTATAGATGCTTGTTTATGTTTTATATCACATATTTCCTTTTCATTACTTGGTCTTATCATCAGAGTATATTGTTCATTACGACAAGTGGAGTGAAGATGGAGGGTTTACTGAGTAGTTGTGATAATGCATAGTGGAGTGTGGAGTGGGTAATAGTGGTTATGCATCATGTTTTCCAAGTTATTAGTAAATTAAAAATATTTATACCAGTTTTACCTCAAGTTACCCTTGCTTTGAATTCTAATGCATGTTGAAGCGTAAACTATGCAGAACGGGACAAAATGTTTGCAAAATCATGATGTAGACTGTTGAAATCTGAAGATGAAGTGGAGCAAGGCTGAGAACTGATGGATATCTAGGAGAGAGTTGATGAATGTTGATCTTCTGAGATTCCTTATGTCTCTCTCTCTCTCACCCCCAAACCCACTGGTTTGCATGTCCTCATGCAAACTCTCATTAGCACATAAAATTTCTGCAAGTTGAAAGTGGACTATGTGGAACCGGTGCATGTTGACTGAAGCAGAGAAATGAAGTATGCCAGAGAAGAGAGTTGTTGAAAATATCCTGCAAAAATTACCCTCGAAAAAGATTTAAATTTATGTACTGTTGGTATAGGAACCTACTGGTTCCTGTACCAGCAGTACCGGAAAAGAAAAATCTAAAAGAACTAAACCAATACTATTATTACGAGAGAAGAAATATACATTGATGCCATGCTTGAAGAAACAACCAAAAATTAAACTATATTCATGCTTGTAAATTAGGAAATGAAATTTATTTTAAAATATTACAAGCATAAAGGAAATTTTTAAATTACTTATTACATACAATTTCATCAACATTAACAGTTGTATGCTCAAGAAACCATGTAAATTATGATGGGGGGGGTTTCCTCTTATCTTTAAACAAGAGAACATGAGGAGATAAGTGGTATTTAATAAATGAGAAACCATTAGGAAACCAGTCATCCTTGTTTCATTTCTCAAAGAATCTATGTCATTCAAGTGATATTGATAAAGTTCGCATTTGAGTTTATTAGACTCCTACACTTATGGGTCCCACCTCTAGGAAAATGACATCCTAGGTATGAATGATGGGGTCTTAAGACCATCTTACGAACATTCTCAAATGGCAATTAGATGAGGTTCATTATCCTTCTGTTCAACCATGCATGCTTCTTCTTAATGATTTACACAAGTATATTGTTCATACGGACAAATATAGATTAGGCATAATGAAAGACATCAAAATCAGAACCCATTGCCAGCAAGCCTGTTCAATACTCCGATGGGGTAATTTTGACATCTAAGAAATATCCTTCCCAGGCAGAATGCCTCATTGCCCACGAGCCTATTCAGTACCCTGATGGATTTTCCTAGTTATACCACAGGCCGGTACCCACTGCCAGCGGACCTGTTCAGTATCCCGACGGGTTAGCCTCTTACACCCATTTTCCATCAAAGGCTCTTGTCCCAATATTCACCCTTAAGATAAAATTTATAGATTGTTTTTGCATGGGTGAATGGGGGAGCATCTTTGAAAACCTTTTTACAGGATGGGATGGTATTGAGTTGGAAGATATTTTATAGATTGCCCATAAAATATTGTTTGTATGAAAAATAGACTTATGTATCGAGATTAGTCGAAAGACATATCATGGTCAAACTTACTTAATGTGTGGTGGATGAGGCCATGAGAGAATGAACTAAAGGTGTCTCTAGTCCCCAAGTTCATCTTCTCCATATAAGATTGTGTTCCCTCACAAGTATAAGTTTCATTCACTCTCCTACTACTATTTGATAAGAATGCTTGAATAACAAGTTCTAATATGAAACTAGGATGTACAAGTTACCTATGGGCATCATTATGCAGACCTTAAAGATTTTGTAAATCCCCATAATATTTTAAAGATTAGGCTTATGAGCAACTGTTATTATTAATAGTCTGAAATCTGCATGTAATAAGAAGAAGAAATATCTTAAGCTGTTTTGGTTTTTGATGTTAGATCACCAATATTATCTTCATCTCATTTTATTTATTTGAAAAGAAACACAAAAAAATGTTGCATTTATTTAGAACTAGGTTAACTAACATGCAACTTTTACTCTATCCTATCTAAGAACAAGAAATTAAATTTCACGTGTAAGAATATTTCCAATGTAACCATGTGCGTAACAGGTGTAGAAATACATTCATACTCAGGTTTGAAAGGCAATCTTTAATGTATACCAAAATACGAAGAACCAGCTGCTTTGATGATGATGTGGAGAGTTGTTGAAGAAGAGAGTGGTGCTTCAATCTTGTTGTCATCTGGAACCAATGTTCAATGTAATCTTGATGTTCTTGGTTCACTTCCTCATTTATACCACTTTGCATGTCTCCCTCTATCATACCACACAGATCATCTTCTTTCGGATGGTTTGGCTCCTGGATGTATACTGGATCTGGCGATATGCATGTCAAGAACTCCTCAATCTCAGGTTCTAATGGTGGCTCTCCATCGAATGTGGTCCATGATTCTTTAGTCTCTCTTGTAGGTTGGAAAGAGTGATTACAAAAGGCTTTTAGATCTTCTTGTGGATGTATCTCATGGAACTCTTCTTCTTCTATCACTTTCGGAGAGGCAGATAGGTTCTTGACTATTGTCAAGATTTTCTCTTTCTGAGAGGCAGAGATCCCAACTATTGCTAGGATTTGAGAGAGTTATGTTAAAATCTTGATCATCTTTGAGTTCCTATTGCTGGTTGATGGGTCCTGTTTCACACATGGATTAGTGTAGAGGGGGGTTCTTACAGTTCCCAAAATCTTTTTTTTTAAAACCCTAAAGAAATAAAAAGAAGAAAACTAAAAGAAAATGTAAGCAAACCAATTATATACTCGAAGTGCCACCGTGCTACTAGGACCTTGTTGTCACCAAGTTATCTATTCACACAAGTTAGTTTCTCTTCTCATATATATAAAAATTGGCTAATGCTAATAAAACACAAATTCTAACTACTGAAAGGAAGAGGACAACCTAAATTTGGATTAACCCCACTAAAGTGGATGTGCGGGCTCTTCCCTCATGTCTTACCATCTTCTCTCCGCCCTTAGGTCATCCTTAAAAGCACACCACACTTGCATGAAAATAAATACGCTTGCATGAAAAGAAACACTCTTGCATGAAAGGAACACTCACGGCTTTGGAGAAATAAAAACAACCTACCTATGATATAATCCGTTTAGCACCTTCCCGGCAACGGCGACAAAATGTTGGGGCTAAATATATGCACTATTAATTCCCACATTTAATTATCAACCAGGGATTGTAAGCTTAAAGGTGCAGGTGCAGGAAACGCAGGATCAGAGCCTAGTCTAGCCTAATCTAAAGCCGAAAAAACAATCCTCAAACCCACACTGCAACAAATTAACACTAAGGATTCATCACTGGGACACAGGAATAACTTAGTGCTCTAAAGGATTAGATCACAATCTTTCATCAACTCAGGGTGATGCGTGTGTGATTAATCATGGGTAGCTTACTTAAGTTTCTTGTCATTCAATGGATTCCAGTAGTGGTTAGCTAAGCTACAAGAAAACTAAATCAAAGCAAACTAGATTAAAAGATTATGAAGACAATCTGAAAATGACTTGTAAACATATGAAACTAAAACTCCAAGACAATTCTTCAAATGGATACAAAAACAATGATGAAATATACCTAATGGAATAATGGATCTACCAAATGAATGAAAATATGTAACAATGATCTATATAAAGAGGAATAGATGGAAGGAAATGCACTCTGTGTTTTCCGTGTTCGATGGATTGCAGATGTGATAGAATCTTCTAATTAATTCCAAGAACAGAATTTTAGAGTGAAAGTAGAGGAATATAAGAAGAATGTTTTTAACTCTTTGTGTTTTATATATTATTGGATCAATGAGAACAATTCACAAAGAATTATTGAGAGTTGGAATGGAAATGATCTACCTCTGTAACCAATCTCGAAACAACTCAAATCTGGGCGCAATTGATTAGAGAGGGTTTATGTTTATGGATGTAATGTTGGGTATGATGGAATTGAGTTCTTGTGAATGTAAGTTGATGTATGGTTTAATCGATTTGTATGAGGAAAATGGAGGTGTGGTTATGAGAGAGAATAGCAATGGGATAGCAGCGAATTGGAAGAGGGAACCATGGTCAAAGTGTAGTGAGTTTGGAAAAATGGCATGGATGTAAGTTGCAATGATGATTTGGGAAATGCAATCAGTGGAAACATAGTATTTAGAATAGAGATATGAAACCCAATGTGAAGGTGCGTGGAGACATAATTCGGGGTGATCTTGAACATGTACTCATACTTTGAAATCAAATTGCACATACCGCTAGAAATAAGTGTGTTAGAACATAATAAACATGAAACAGAGCAGCGAAAGAAGGAAGTGGTAAATACAATGGGAGAGATGGAACATTATTTCATACACTTGAAGAATCAATCATGAGTATTTAATGAACCTGAATTCATAAAACTAAATCAAATTGCAATCACACAAATGATGAATTGGAATCACAATGTAATTAAGCTAGAAATGCAATTAACTAAATCCTAATTACTATGCAAATTAGATAATAAACAAGACCAACACATACCAAGTTGAGGGGGCCCTACCTCACCTAGCATGTGTGGCTAGAGAGGCTTACAGACCCAAGGAGTAATCACACTCAATGACTCATAACATCAACACTTCCTTATTCAATTCAAATTCAGAAATTTACAACGCCTTTCTTATAGATCCAAATCTCTCCATATGAGAACATAGTAACATAATGATGATAATCATTCTCCCCTTTCCCTCAGTCTCATGAGGCTTATTTATACATGAAGAATCATTGAGGAGTGGATGGGACTGAATCCCAAAGCTCTGATTTCAAAATTTACAATTTTAGATAAAATCCTCAAAAATTTGGGTTTTATTGCAGTTTGGGCAGATTCTAGTTAGTCCCCCACCCATATCTTCCCAACCAATTCTAATTTTGAAAAAATGACTGCTTATTACTCAAGTTTCCATATTCTAGACAAAACCCATTTCGTATAATTTCTAGATCTGATTCCATCTGCACGAAAATCGAGGTGCAAGTTGGCAGTTTGAGTTTTTCAATAATTTTAGCAGAATCATTCCCCCTGAGATGGAGGTCCACACATGTGAGCTGGGTGACTTTGGTCTCACATGTCCCCATGTAAACGTGGCTCTGGATAAAACCCATGTACCTGATTTTCCTCTAGAAGCTTTCCAAAATTTTGAATTATTTCTAGTCCCGGATTGTTGTTGATGTTGGTACCGGATGACCTAGAGCATTATAGTACTGGATGGTTTCTGGAACATTCTAGTACTGGATGTGTTGAATTGCGAGTACCCGATGATATGGAGTGTGAGTACCGTATGACATGGAGTGTGAGTACTGGATGACATGGTGTGTGAGTACCGGATGACTTGTAGAACCTTCTGGTACCGGATGACTTGGAGTACCGAATGAGCGCAGTATTGGTACCAGATGAAATGAGTATTGGATGACATGAAGTATGGGTACCAAATGAGATGGAGTATGGGTACCATATGACTGTGCAGGTACCGGTTGACTGTAGAACCTTTTGGTACCAGATGACTTGGAGTACCGGATGACCTACAATGCGAGTACCAGAACAGGAACAATACATGTATCGGAACATGGACGGTGCATATACCGATACCTGAACAATAAAAAAGATGTTTCTTGGACATATAAACATAGGATTAAACCATCATCGACAAAACTATTGTATAAGTATCCTTTTAATCGCTAAAAATATGGAAAATTATGTATTAACCACATAGGATGAATAACAAGAGATAATGGGGGTTTATGGTGTAATTAGCGATATATTATTAACAAAATGCAGGCAGAAGGTGTAATGATGAGTGTATTTGTATGGTGGAAAGTATGACAAAATTGGAGCTCAACATCCATCAATGATTGTTTTGAGTGACATTCATTGGTGTTGTGCTAGGGGATTTTGTGGAATTCACACCACTTCCTAGTGTCATTCTTTATCTTTCCTGTACCCTTATTTTCATGTGCCTTAGATTGGTTGTCATGATTTTTTTGGTTAGGGTTGTCTTTACCATGCTTTCATTGTTGAAGATTTGTAGACCCAAACCCTCATTTGTTCTAGTGCCTAAACTTCTTGTTGATTTTGACAACATATCGATAGGCAGCTCCCAATGATGATATGTTTAGGAAATTCATTTCAATTTGGATGTACCTATGCAGAGCCCCACATTATTTCAGGACTAGATGTCGCTCAAAGTCTTTGATACCCATCTTGGTGTGCATGGTATGGAAAGTATTTTTGAACTTCAACATTGTTTGGCTCTTCTCTTGTCATAGTGTGGTCCATCTCATGTACTGGTCTCCATAGTTATCCAAAGGATAGTATTGTTCCTTGACCGCATCCACAAAAATATCCCAAGTGGGCTCGACCCCATATATTACAGATTCATCCAAGGAACTTTTCTCCCAATAAGTTTCCCACCAATGTTTGACATGGGGGAGAGCCTTGAGGAGTGAAAAGGTGATATTTTCCCTATCAGAAAAATTGTGAACAGAGAAATAACCTTCCAACAGATTTAATCATTTTTCTAAGGCATATGTATCTATCTAACATTCAAATACGAAAATACAAAAACTAACTTGTACCTTGAAGAGAGAGGTTCCTCCAAATTGGTTGCTTGATAAACATGTGCATGTTGTTATCGGCGGGCGTTGAAGGATGTGGGAAAAATTCTCCATCATTCCATCCCTCTGTCGCACGAGAGCTTGCTCAAGCAACAAGTTAATAGAATATTTTGCTCCATAATTTTTATTTTCTTACACCATAGAGGGTTTCTTGGGCGTGCAAGAGTGATTTTCCTCAAGAGAGACAAGCTCAATACCTAACTTGATATACTCGGACCTCATCAGGGACATGCACTGAAAAATGATCAAGAGCAGCGTGCTCTAATACCTGTTGAGTCTCCATTTTGACCTAAGATAATACCCTATCTTACCCTCTATCTAAGTCTTTTTGCCTCTGTTATAAACCTATACTGGACTATTCCCTCCCAAAACACATGCCTAATAGCTATGTCATGTCTACAATAGGTAATTGGTGATTTAAAGCATGTGTGTTTAACTTTCTTAAATTAATTCGAATGAAAGTGTTTTATTTTGTATAGTTCTAATAATTTGATTTATGAGCAGTCTATCTGGCACTACCAGACACCGTGTAATCCGGTAACGAATCCATTCTGGTACCCAAGACAGTTTTGATCCGGTACCAACCCCATTCTGGTACCAAGACGTGCACTATTCCGATACTCCTTGCTCTGTTCTATTCCGGTACTAGACTCGCGACTATGTGTAATCCAGTACCAAAACCTCTATTTCGGGATGCGCCAGTTGGACCTGAATAATGGTGGAGATTTTGAGAAGACAGTTGAATAGAAGCGTCCTAGTCAGTTCTCCTGTTGCAAGAGACTCCATCGCTCATGCACTTCGTGTCATGAGGATGGAGTCGACTCCTAAAAATTCGATGTAAATCTTAATTCTGTAATTTCTCGAACTATTTAATGTTTATCCATAAATATTGGTAGTATCAGCTTGCCTTATATAAGGAATGTTGTGTAGAGAGTAATGTAAGAAATATAAGATAAGAATCAGATAGTACTTGGTGTCGTCATGTATGAAGTAAAAGACTGTTGATCTAATTTACCAGCTAAATTAATACAAAAGATCTTTTATGTCAATTCTTGGATGTGAGTGAAAGTTTTAGTCTGTTAACTCCTTAAGAGGTTCCTTGTTGGTTCGGCAAGGGCCCACTGCCCCAACTAAGGTAAACCTCATTGTATACATTTTGTGTGTTTGTGTGGATAGTTTACAACAGTGTGTGTGTGTGTGTGATTAGTCTTTATTTCATTCTCAGGATTGAGCATTGAGTTAATCATTTTGGATTGGTGTGTATAAGCAAGTGCTAGATCGAATATACATTTTATTATCCAATGTTGAAGGTAGCTATCTCATAATTTGATGTGTGGGACTGATATTTTAAGTTTATGATTGTAGTATCGCAAGAGACCAGGAGACTTTATCTTTCATCTTCATGTGCTGTAATAAATTCTTTCAGTTATACTGAATTCCCCTTGTGTTGGTTTGATTGAATTACATGAAGTTGAAGTTGGTTTTTGTTTCAAGAATGGTTGGAATGGATTGTTTTAATTACTACAGGAGACAAGCTTCTTAAAGTTCATTTTTTCAATACAAGTGCCTAAAATGAAAAGACTTGTTTCTCTTGTAAAACATCTCTTTGATTGATTGTTTGTCTAAGTTTCATTATCAGTTTTCTCTTTTAGGTTCAGAGGATATTTTGAAGTATTTAGAGATCTTAGAAATGGAATTTTTATGTTATTAATTATTTCCTATATGTAACAGACTTAGATAGGTTACTTGTTCTCCGCACATATGGTGTAACGAATCTTTCGATTACGAATCCCAGATTGACATTTAAATGAGTGTGAGATATATAGTGAACATGTTTACGCACCAACATTTTGGCACCGTTGTCGGGGAGTTGTAAACGGTAATAGGTAGCATATATTTTTTTGGTTTGATAAAGTATTGGATTGGATTTGAGGATAATCTGAGGGCGGGGAGAATACGGTAAGACAAAAGGTAAGAACCTACGCATCCACTTTGGTGGGGTTTCCCCAAAGTCAGGTTGTCCTCCTACCTCTAATTAGGAATCTGCGTTTTCATTGATTTCATTTTTTTATGAGTAGGTACAGGGATAATAAAGGCAGATTTATTGCTCCTAAAATCTCAGAAAAACCAGAAAAACAAACAACAAAGAAACCCCCCCCCTTATACTAATTCATCGAAAACTCACGTAGGAAAAATTCTCAGAGGAGAAAGCTCAAAGGCAGCCATTTCAACAATAGCAAAAGGAACTAGATCCGAAGCCACTGTTCAGATTAAAAACAGAAGGCGTCAAGAAAAGGAGGTAGCACTGGCGACCCCATCCAAGAAAAGAAGCAGAGGTGATAATAGAAGAGGTTGCATATGTTGTTGGAAGACCACACAAAACCTTGGAACAACCAGAGATACCAGATAACCCAGTGGTGGAACCATCATTCAATGGAGAAAATTCACCACCTCCTTACAAAGTGCTTGGAAACATGGCAGAAGAAGAGGGAAACACAGCCAATGAAATAGAGACATTTGGATTCCCCATACTGGATATGGCTA
>JASDQU010735948.1:65062-76873 GCA_032191745.1 Picea mariana | reverse complement strand
TGAAGTATTTGTACACACTGATCATTCTGCCATTAGGTTCTTCACTAATGGTCGAGTGACTAGGTGGCTCTTGTTATTGCAAGAATTTAACATCATTGTGATTGACCAACCTGGAAAGTATAATGTAGTAGCTAACTTTCTTTCCCGAATAAAAAATGAGGATGATGATATCCCTATAGATGATAGTTTCCCATATGAGCATCTTTTTTCCCTTTTTGTCAATACCCCATGGTTTTTGGATATGGAAAACTATCTGGCCACTAGGAAGTTACCGTCTCATTTTTCACCTCATGAAAAGCGGAAAATTATTACACAGAGTGCTAATTACTCTTGGGTTGGTCATGATCTTTTTCGCACAGGTCCTGATTTGATTATTCGTAGATGTGTCCGAGAGGACGAGATACCTAAAATACTACGAAGTTGTCATGATGGACCATGTGGTGGCCATTTCTCTGACAAATGTACAACATATAAGGTATTACATTCAGGTTACTATTGGCCTAGCATTTTCAAAGATGTTGCCAAGTATGTGAAAAGTTGTGATAGTTGCCAAAGGATAGGAAGACCTACATCATATGATAAAATGCCTTTATAGGCCCAAGTTATGATATAACCCTTTAAAAAATGCGCCCTCGACTTTGTAGGACCAATTTCACCCATGTCCCATAGGAAGAACTATATTTTGGTTTGTACAGACTATGTCACCAAATGGGTAGAGGAAAAATCCCTATTCAGGGCTATAGAGAAGTCTGTTTTCAAATTCATCTATGAATACATATTTACCCGCTTCGGTGTCCCTCATGAAATTGTTACTGACCAAGGCACTCAATTTACTTCCAAGATGATGAAAGAGCTAACAGAGAAATATGGGATTAAACACTGTAAATCTTCTCCATACCACCCACAAGCCAATGGATAGGTAGAATCCACAAACAAAGTTTTGGAAGCCATCTTGACCAAGATTGTTTAGTTACATCAGCGGGATTGGGCTGATAGGCTCCCAGAGGCTTTGTGGGCATACCGGACTACCTGGAGGAATACCACTGGGCATACCCCTTATGAGCTAGTGTACGGGAAACAAGTACTTTTACCTATAGAATTCCAAGTAAGGACCTTTTGTATTGTCGTAGAGTTAGGATTGAACCTGGATGAAGCTCAGAAGAAACGAGCCCTATTGTTGAATGAGTTGGATGAAATCAGGCAAGATGCCATCCAACGGACGATATTAGTCCAAAACCAGAGGAGCAAGTGGCATGACAAGTTTATTAAGAAGAAGAACTTCCAGCCTGGTGATTGGGCCCTATTGTTTGATTCCTGACTCAAAACCTTCAAAGGAAATCTCACCACCCAGTGGTTGGGCCCTTATGAGGTATACATTGTATATGACAATGGATCTATAAAAATTAAAACAATTTACAATGGACAAGTCTCCTTTGTGGTAAATGGACACCAACTTAAATTTTATCATAAGCCCATTTCCAGAGAAGATTTTCTACAAGTCATGACAGCTGACAAGGTATTGGCCTTGGTAGATGGGGAAGTCCCCCCTTGTTCTTGAAAAGTTTTTAAAGATTTCCTACTGTATATATGTAAATAGTTTTTGAATTTTGTTAATAAGGCAATTCTAGAGGTTTCTGTAAGTATTTATTTCACCAGAAGTACACGGTTTCAAGGATCTTTCTTCAAAACATTGTTATACTTGAATTTTGTGTTTGATAAAGCATCAAATGACTGTAGTTAGCCGTATTTTTGCAAACATTCTCATTTTTTTAGGCATTCTAAAGCAGTTGCTCTTGAAACTCTTCACCACTGTATAAGGAAGTGATACCATAACTATCAAGCCTAGAGGTCTCTCGTACAGTTTTTCCAATAAACTTGAGTAAGTGAGTCAAGTGTCTTCATCAAAGAGTAACAAGGAGGTATAATTAGCATTTATTCATGGAAACATCACAATAATTACAAAGGAAGAAAGTAAGTTGAGCCTAGACATACCTTTATGTTCTTTCTCAATGGTACCATCCACTACACACTAAAAATCTTGATTGTATCATATCTTTAGATAGGCCACGTCCGCTTAAGTACCCCTTACATTGGGACAATCACTAAGTAATATAATGGAAAGTCATCCTCTAACATAAATACCATCCCAATTAAAAAGAAAAAGAAAGAAAAAATTTGTTTCAGAGTTGTTCCCCCATCTTCTTGCATAAGCAATCTTATACTAAAATCTTAAAGGATGGAGGGCCAGTCTCTGAGGGTTTAAGAGGCTAACCCGTCAGGATACTGAACAGGTCTGCTGGTAGCAGGTACCGACCAGTGGTATGACTAGGTAAACCTGTAGAAGTACTGAACAGGCTTGCTGGCAATGGGGCATTCTACCTAGCGAGGATGATAATCTGACCAAAATAAATAATAAATCTAAACTTGTCCTAATGTACAGCATTACTTGCAGAGAAAGCTGACATGGAGTATGTTTGGTTAAGCTAAGGTTAATGAATCTCATCAACTTTCCATTGGGAAATGACTCTAAGACTATCTTGAAACTATCTTGCCTACCTCTTCTTATCTATATATATGATCTCTTATCCTATAGGTGGGGCCATCTTCTAACTGTCTCGTCAAACCAATCTGTGAAATTTCATCTTTACACTTGAAATACTGTAAATCTTCGGCTATTGGGGGATACTGACTAGTTTCCTATACTTTTGATTGTGAGGTGTCACAATACTTAAGTGTGGGGGAGGGGTTCATGAGCTGACAAATGATCATTGCCTAGAGAAATGAGTCTTTGCAAGAATTTTTGTATTATTACCATGATACAGGTTATTACATTGATAGTCATGAGTATTTTTTTGCTTAACTCCTTCGTGCTATAAATTATTGAACTCATACTTAACAGACCACTCTTTATTGGTTATTTAACAGACCACTCTTTATCAGTTTATCGATCATTACAAGTTTCATTTTGTAGGTTTGACAATACATTTTATGCTTTCTATAACCTGTTCATTGTAGGTTTTTGACATTATATGTCATATGCAAGAAGAATGAGTGAGCATGGAGCACTCTGCCTCTGCTCATTAACCACTGTGGTTGTCAAAAACACTTGAAAATTGCAGGCTATCCATTATAAGAGGTGAAAATGCACTTAACACAGGGGTGCCAAATGAAGTACCATATGAGGTGTCGGATGAGATGTCGTTTGAAGTGTCATTGAATTGAATACCAGTAACTGTCTTAGATTCTAGGAAACCAGAATTCAATTCCGTTCAATTATATTTGTTGCAGGCATTGATTAAAGATGTTTCATACGTTTATGTTCTAATGTCCAAGTCAACAGACTTGGACATTGATCTAACCACACACCATTACATTGCCCAAAAATCTTGCTATTGCATTCGAATTTTCCACACATGGCAACTCGTGCACACATGTGGGAAACGTACTCCACCATAAGAGCATCCAAAATTGGGTTGGGCACTCTATTATCTCATTTACCCTTGCCAATTTCTCTCCTCTGCATTAGGAAATCGCACCCAACCTCTGCCATCTCGTCCTCTATTCAAATCACACTCAGACCATGCCAAATTTGTGCCATCTCTTGGCATGTGCTTAACCCGTGCCTCTGCGTGGCTTGATTTCGCCCTTGCTTGGTGAATTAAAACTCTGTCACAATGCCCAGGAGAAACGAACCCTCCTCCTATGCAGACTTGTTTTCCATTCCAGAATTCGCACAGTGCAAAGAAGTGTTTTTGCGTGCTGGCTAGGGGCCATTTCTGTCTAGCTTGTAGGGCCATGATGACGACCTCTCTATGCAATTTGTAGTTGGTTTTGATGGTAAGACAACACATGTAGGTTCTCTTATCTTTGAAGTCACAGAATATTCCATTTATGCTACAACAAAGCTCCCAAGAATGGGAGATAGGTGGTTCAAGAATCATCAATTGTCATGCTCAAGTTACAACAGGGTGTTTAAGCCCGAATTCAAGAGCATTTCAGGAGAAAAAGGGTATGCTAAGGAGTGGATAAATCCAGAATTGGTTAACCCCCTCATCATCATCACAAGGTTAATTACATGTGAAGGTAGATATTCCACCTTCAAAGCTTGTCATTTTAGATTGTTGGCTCATTTTCTGTTCAACAAACCCTTGAATTTTTCCTTTTATTTTCTCAAAATCTTAGAGAAGATGTCCGCTCAAGTGAGGAAAAATGTGACTAACCCCCACAATAGTCTCTTCCACCACGGTTTTATAAAACTCCTCGTTCTTACCGAACTAGAGAAGCAGGAGAAAAATTGGGATGCCTTCATCTACCGATTTGCAAACCCACACTTGACAGTTAAGACTGGAAAAAATCCACTTAGCCTAAAAACTATCTCTCCATCCAAGCATCACTCTCCAAGAACTCCAAACTCCCTTGCACAAACCCTCTCTTTCCTGGAACAAAAACAAAATCTTGTTGACATTCGTACTTCTTCATCGGGGAAAAAGACCAAGAAAAAAGACCAAAAGAATCCTATTATTGACCCCCCAATGCCTTCACTCTCTCTTGATCCTACACCTAAAAATCTTCAAGAAGCAATGCAGCAATACTTTCCCATCATTCCTACAAACAAGAAGGGAGCCAATCGATTTGGTAAGGGACCCTTTCGGAAGAGTACCCGGAGCACAAGAACCAAGCCTTATGCAAAACCTCCACCTGCTTCGGATCCCATCCAAGTGTCCTCCGATATTGAGAGCCCTCATAAGCAACTTAGGTAAGTCTCTGCAAATGGATTAGAGCCACTAAGGAAAACAAAATCAGAACCTACCTCACCTTTCCGATCTCCCATCACTCCTACTTCACCTATGCCCAATCTAGATCCTAAAACTGATAGATTGTCCACATCCCTCAAAGGATCTAAGCCTTCCTCAAAGATCATTGATTCTGTTTCAACCATAGAGAAGCTACAAAAGGAAAACCATCAGCTCCTCCAACAATTGGAAGAGAGGAAGACAATAGATTCACACCTTCATCATGACAATGTAGTCCTTCAAACAAAAGTTAACTCTCTTCAACGATTGGTTGATGAGATGACCAAATCTAACCGCAACCTCAGAGCACAGCTCAAGCAACATAAGAGGCACAAGGCTAAGTCTTCACAGCAAGACAGAGAGGCTTTTAAAGCCGACCCTCCTCAATAAGCCTAGTTCTAAGAGGTAACTTATTTTTGTTTGCAGTGGGACCTACAAAATCGTAAGTGTGGAGGTAATGTTGGGCCCGAGATATGATCATTTTCATGACGTTATTATACACCTTTTGCCATATGTACATATGTGTTTTTCATCTTTCAAAGGAGCTTTTTGAAGAATTTTATGGTAAATCGGTATGATCACCATAAGGTACGTGTCATTCATGTTTAATGATTAAATCAAGTTTAATTCGTCATGTTCTATGATTTCCAAGAGTTAATTCATGTTTTTTTGTTGTTACAGGGCAAAACGCACCATGTTTCCAGTTTCGGCACTTGATCCGGCACTCATTCCGGTACTTGATCCGGCACTCGTTCCAGCACCTAGTATTGTACAAAAACATAAGGTGAGTTGGTGGTTATGGCATTGGTGGCCAATGATGGACAAATCGGGCACATGGGTTTTCTTCATGATCACCCCCTCCAGCTACTAAGCTCAAGACAACTCGATTTCAGTTGTCCAAAGAAGGTGATTATCGGCTTGCTCCGTTTTGTCAGTTATGGCATCATTTATTGTATTTTGTCGAAATTAGAAGTGGTTCGACCCTCATGTGGTTGACCACTTGGTTTGTAAATGTTATAAATACCACTGAGGTGGTCAGATGATTGTTAAGTAGAAGAACCAAGTAGCATAAGCATTATAATTGCCAGAAAAAACAATTTTGCTCTATTTTTAGTTTTATATTGCCATAATTGTGTCAGAACTGCGTTTTCAAGCTTTCATGGTGAATTTGGCCTATTGAAGTTCGTGGTGTGCTTGTAGGAGGTAGCCACAACTTGTTGGGGGGCCCACCAGCAGTCTGGTGATTTTTCTTATTTTATTTACGCATTTCTTAATTTAATTTTCTCTTTCTTACTTCCTGTATATGCATGTTTTTATTTAATTAATTAGTTTGTTGTAGCTTACTCTTTTACTCCTCTTTTGCAGGTTAGATGATGATATGTGTTAGCATGTGTTGATTTTGTAGATTAGAAAAGGCTTGCAAGTCTCTATACTAACCATGTGTGCAATTAGAAAGTCTCTCTCTCCATACTAACCCCAAGTCTCTGTATATTAACATCATGTGCATTTAGATGTTAAATTATTCTTTGATTTATGGTTTTATAATCAAGTTGAAAACAGATTTTTTATAAAATAGAGTTTTATTTGGATTTCTTTTGACAAGAATTGATGGATGGATAGATTTACTTCCAGTTTTTGAATCATAGCTTTCTTATCTTAGTTTACGTGGATTTCATTTACTTAGTATTGGTTAATGTAATTGTCAATTTACTTTTTAATATCATGTTTTTAATCTTTGTTTTTAGTCATTTTCTTATCATAGTTTGAATGATTAGAGTAGACATAGCATAGTTTTCTTTTACGCAATTTTCTTTCATAGATTAAAATGCACTTAAATTTCTTAGTTAAATAATGATGATCTCGTTATATTGTTGATGGTTTATACATGAATATGCAGGGTATTTAACATTATCTTTGTCATGGATAAATTCTCCTTAGATTGTTTAATCCATACCTTTCATTTTGCCGTTGAGATTAGTGTTGAGTTTATACCATTAGAATTGTCCTTTGTTGTCAAGTGTCATCGAGATATCATATGTCACCACCGAAGGCATTCACACAACCACCAACATTATATTTGAATTTTCATAAGTTAAAAGATTAGCTTTCCTACTTTCATAGATATAGTTTCTTTCCTTCATAGCTTAGGAAATAGTCTTATTTGTTGCTATAGGATAGATAGACTTTGCTTTGATAGATTAGATAGCAGTTTGCTCAAGAATTAGTTGTTAGTCTTTCTTGCTTTCAATAGACTAGGTTTTCTTTCATGCATTGCATTGAGCATTTAAATTCCTTTCACACATTAGAAATAGTTTAGCATTAGGCATTTAGTTCACTTGCCTCTTAGGCTAAATAGTTTTTCAATGAGAAGTCTTTGCCTACTTGTCTATTTGCTTTCGTAGGTAAGTTAGTTGCCTTTACTAACTTGTCTTTTGTTTTCGTAGGTTAGTTAGTTGCCTTTGCTTGCTTGTCTAGTTGCTTTAATAGGTTAGATAGGTGTTTTTGCTTACTTGCTTATGTATTTTCTTTCATAGTGTAGTTTCTCGTTGAATATAGGTTGGCAAGTTAAAGAAGTTTGCTTTTGTCATTTTTTTATTGTTATGCTTAAATAGTTGTTTATTGCTTACTGTTGGATTAGTTTGCTTTACATAGGGTTTTACTTGCTTTCTTAGGAACTATCCATCGATGCTTGTCCCAAAAGTACTTAGGTTACCTAGCTTCAAGTTGCTTAGTAAGGTTTTCTCATTAGATAGGTTTTCTTGAGTAGATTAGCCTTAGATAGCTGCTTTCATTAGTTAGATTATACTCCTACCAACCTTTTACCTTTAGCATATATTTTGCTACAACTCTAAGTTTACTTACCCCGGGTTGACAATTTAATTGAGGGTAGTTTAGTGTCCTTTTTTAGTACATATATAACACTTAACACATGTAATACAACAAGAATAAGTTGAGCACATAATAATCATGAGCATAAATAGACATATAATCAATCATGAAATGAAACCGTGGATATGGGTGGGAGGGAGGAAATATTATTGAAAGGAGAAGTTGCAATTATGATCATCCCGTAAACCCTTCCTTAAAGGATAGACACAAGCTCGATCAATCCATCTCTAAAGAGGACTACCATATGTAGAATATGGCTCATCTTCATCCCCATGTTATAAATAATAGATATGCTCGTTTAACCATAGAAAATATAGAAATATTGTCACCCAACCATAGGTTGAAGCCACCCCCGAGCACCTTAACCTTGACAGAGAATGATTATGGAAGCAAACCCTAGGCATAATAGCCAATCAATGTAGCATACCTCTCTCCAAAGCTATCACACATGGAAGAAATTCCAAACCATAACCAATAGAAATTCCAAGCCTAAACCAAGAATACAGGTTGCAGTAGTTGCAGCTGCAGCTACTCTCCAGACTTGTGCACTTACCCAGTTTTTGCAGTGCACACTCTTACATTTCTACAGTTGTGAGTTGTGTCCTCAAAATGAGCTCTGACATCTTGTATTTATATTATTTCTTCTAAGTTGTCTGGCATGACTTCTCATTTTGTAGAATAAACACTCAATATTAAATATTTCCTTTAGCCGACTTGTCTTCTAGGGTTATTTCCAATGCTTTAGGGTTTCTTCTTGCTTCCTAGAATATTATATTCTCTTTGGGATTACATGTGGAGGTTAATACATCCTGTTATCACACTAAATTGCCTTGGGTCTTTTAGTTTTTTTTTATCTTTTTTAAAGCCTTAGATTTTAATTTTTTTAAATAAAAAAGTAGTTTTTCATCCCTTTAAAGTTATGTTTGATAAGACCCCTTGGATGACTAAACTTTTGAGTCATAGCTCATGTTTTGATCCTAATTTTAATTTTTGATCCTTGGACCCTTTTAGCTCATGGTTTATTCTTTTTGATCCCTTTCATGATTTTCCCCTAGGTCGATACCTCCCATGATCAAGTTGATGTGACACCTCTCTCTCCTCACTCATAAACTCACAAGCATGCATCATTGTCCTCACTTACATATCTAATCATATTTTTTAATTGGAAGCATAGACTACTCATCAGGTAGTTCTGTAGCACTCGTCACGTTTATCATACCGCCACCCCAAGTCAGGATTGCCACGACCGATACCATATCCCTTGTTTTCAGTGCCAGAAGTTGGTTAAAGTGCCTTCAAAAGATCTTGCATTTATGTTCCTTGATAATGGTTTCTAATTTTGAAAACCCAATAGTGTTGTGTTGCGTGAATTCTCCAGTTCTGATCAGGCGAACGCATGTCAACCAAATCTTACTACTGTGTGAGATTCCAGGGCTGAAGTTTCCTCATTTTCATCCTATGATTGCATTGAAGAGATCAATAGGTGTCTACTACGCAAACCTATAAACCTCATGGCCCATATGTGAGTCAGATTTCTCTTGTCTTCCTTAGCCCTTGAAGTTGCAAGCTTTAGACTAGTCTATCCTCTATGTATGCATTGCACTACCCAAGGTGGTGCTTAACCTCTCGCTACTTCCCCTGCCTCCTTTCATCTCGAAATTAAACATTTTAATCAACTGTATAGGGTCATCCTTGCATACTTGAAACCCCATTCAAAGTCTCCTGAGCATTACCAAACCATTACAAAGCCCTCAGTCTGAGTCATGGAGACCCCTAAATCGAAGAAGGCACATAAAGGAGGCAAGATAGTTAGGACAGAACTAGTGGACATGCTTCTCTTTAACACAGAACCCATGGAAAGAGAGGCCTTTCAAAGAGTAGGGTGCCTCTTCTTCTGTTAGAACATGCAGAGAGGCCATCGAGAGGTAGAAAGACAGTTTGCATCGCAGTTTGATGGTAAAAAAACTAAGGTTGGGGATTTGGAGTCCGAAGTGACTGAAGCCTCCATCTCAGCCACAACAGGGATCCCCATTACAAGTGAAATGTGGTTCAAAGCCATGGCTTTGAGTTCATATTATGCAAAGGATCTCTTTAAACCTGAATATCAATCCAGTGACCTATCCAAAAGTATGCCAAGGAGCCAATTGATTGAACAATTTGACAGACTATTGAAGATCATACAAAGATATTTTACTTGTGAAGGGAGATTCAACACATTATACCAGTACCATATAATATTGTTGCTACATTTTACTGGTAAGGTTGAGATGACTATTCCTTATTACTTGTTGAGGAGTATAGGTAAGATGTCAGATAGGATACAGGCCAAATCTAAAGATGTGAATTCTAGCCTTTTCCACTCTGGATTAATCAGAATGCTAGTATCTAAGGAATTGGACAAGAAAGATATTTCATGGTAGCACTTTGTGGTTACCTCTCATTTTAAGTTGGATCTAGAAACCACTCCTCAATCACAGAGGGGAAGTTCTTTATCACCTACCAGTGTTACCAAAGTAGGGACTAGTAGGAAGAGAAAGGGTAGAGCCCCTGTTCAAGTGTCATAAGTAAACAAGCAGGTCATTGAAGCTGAGGAGGAAGTCTATCCTTCTCCACACAGATATTTTTCACCACCTCCTCCACCAGGGTTAGAAGAGGTGCCTCCTTCTACCAAAGTTACATCTAAGAGAGGGAAGAAGATTTTGTTTTCCCCTTCTCCTCCAGCAGTCAAAATCAAAGGTAAAAGACCTTTCACAAGGTAATCAATTCCTAAGGAGGATTATAGAGAGTAGTCCTTACCAGAGATCCCTATTCAAAGGAAGAAGGGGAAAAATATTGAAAAGTTTGTAGAGGAGAAATTAGAAACCCTTGTACAAAAGAAGAAGGGGAAAGGTGCTAAAGGACCTTTGGAGAAGAGATATAAGACCTCTTAGAAAGGCATTGAGAAGCATATCGAAAGAAAGCAAGAATCCCTTGTACAGAAAGGTAAAGGTACTAAAATACCTTTGGAGAGAAAGGAGGAAACCCCGGTGAAACACTTCAAGGAGCCTATGGGAAGAAATGAAGAAACCATTGTGCAGAGAAAGAAGGGTAAAAGTAAGGCCACTAAGAAACCTAATGAGGTGGACAAAACACTTCCCATGCAGGAGGAAGAAGAGTCTGAGGAAAAGCGTATTAAGACTGAGCATGCCACTGTCCCTCCTGACAGTCAGACCTACAAAAGACTTATCAAGCAGCTCAAAGATGCAAGGAAATAAATAGCTCGTCTTAAAGAAGAATACAAGGTCCACTTGGCTCAGATGGAAGAGCTCATGGTTGGCTACAATCATACCCTTGACTTGGAAAGGTTTGCAGCGAGAAAGGCTCTCCCTCTCCACAAACAAATGAAGAATATTTACAGATAGAACACGGGCTTTCAGTCTCATAACAGGAAGTTAAAGACAGATCTAAAACACTTTCGAGATGAGGTAGCCCAAAGGAATTTACAGGTGTTGGTTGAAGCTGCCATTGAGGATGATAAACCAACAACTAAAGAGAGCACATTTACATAGAAGAAGTCGGTCAATGCTAGGAAAAAGAAGTCTATTGTGTCGATTGAAGATCCTCTTTCTACCAGAAAGAGTGTGAGGCTAAGTGTTAAAATGACAAAATAGTTGGTAATGGTAAGCCCCATTTTTTAGAATTGCTTCTTTTTGGGAGAGTTAACTGATATGCACATACTAGTTGTGTCATCTATACATGCTTCTAGGTGTTTAGCTATATGGATTTTGAGTTTTTCTAAGTGATAGCTTCACATAGTGGTCAAAGGCATTACCTATGGTATGGTCAAGGAACATAAGTAAAATGGTTTTGTCATCATGAAAGGACACACACTGCTCTGTACATATTCAAGATTGAAAGGCATTGCGTTTTGGACATGCTACCCAAACTTGTATGCAGACGCAGTGTAAGTGACGCTACATAAAGGCGTTGTACAATATTCCACAGAGAATAGAATCAGCATAAGGGTGCGACACAGTAGCACTACCCACAAGCACTACGTAATATTTGGCAGGGAGCATTTTTACACACAAGCGCAACACACAGGGGCGCTACCGAATATTTTACACAAGCGCTACCTAATATTTCAACA